>JAOVVA010000027.1:6564684-6578586 GCA_028565275.1 Leiocassis micropogon | reverse complement strand
ACATTTAAGTGTGACAAACATGCAAAAGAATAAGAAATCAGGAAGGGGGCAAATAGTTTTTCACACCACTGTATAAATATATAATAATATAAAACACAGTATAATAATAATAGTATAACAAAAACAATTCTATTAGACATATGTGACAAAAGAACGAATGATTGAATGAATGAATGAACGAATCATTTGTTCTCCTGTCACATGATTCCCATAGACGCTATGCAGTGCATTACACAGGAAACAGAATTGAACAGTTCTTCTCCTCTATTTCCTGTGTAATGCACTGCATAGCATCTACAGTATAGGAATCACGTGACAAAAGAACAAATGATTCGGACCAGAAAACTCGGGAGGTAACTACTCATTTCTGTTTCCTGTCCATAACCTATGGAGGATTTGCGATGCTTTGCGCATGCACGCCCAGTATAAAATTAACAAATCACTCACTGAGACTACTTGTTCTTCTGAGTCACATTAAAGACTCATTCAAAAAGAACGAATCATTCATGAACGACTCATCACTACAAGATACAGGAACTAGCCTCACCTACAGTAGGAGAGAGAACATGGACGGTGCCAAAGGAAACAACACAAAAGAAAATCAACTTAACTGTATCCAAAGTAGCTAACCTTCTTGCTAATCAAACCAAAACTACCTAACTACACGATGCTATACTAATCAGATATAAATGGGATAGTACTCGCCCTTTAACCTATCATTTCCCAAACCAAGGGAGCTTCAATGGGTTGCTTTTAAACTGATAGCTCCACCTCTTTTGGTTGGGTCCTGGCCATCCTATTGGTTAAATCCTAAAAAACAATTGATGAGAATTAATATCAGGATCCACCTATAGGAAGACAGCTACAGAAAGAAGCGCAGACAACAATGGAGAAGCAGAGAGAGAGAGAAAAGATAGAACACACACAGAAATGTAAATCACTGATATGGAACATATTTACATTTACAGAATTTGGCAGACACCCTTATCCAGAGGGACTTACATTTTATTCTCATTATACATCTGAGTAGTTGAGGTTTTAGCAAGTTTAAACCTGGGACCTTCCAAACTGTAGTCCAGTGCTTTAACCACTGAGCTAACCCTGCCCGTAGCATGGGACCCCACTTTAGCCTTTTCATTTCTGGTACCTGAATGCCATGTCATCCATTACACCCTTATCTCACCTATGCAGTTTAATTCGCGGTGAGACACGGTGATAGGCACCATTCCACAAGGTTTCGCAGGGACTGCGAGTTTCCATGAGGACTGGCAAAAAAATATAACGTTTCATTTTTTGCACGGCAAGATTGAAAATGTAATCACTATGCCGAACTTGTGGTGAATCGCAATGAACATTATTTACTCCATGTAAGTAAGATAAGGTTTTATCCCTTATTTTGGCCCCATCATTGTGTGGTGTATTTAAAGATAAAAGCCATTGGATAAAATATTAAAGTGTGTAAGACCTCCAAAGTTGTGTGAATCTTGAGACGTACTTTTAAGACACTTCGACAGTGCTTATCCATATAATAAACAATTTTGAAATTTTTTGAATTTTTTTTTGAAAATGACAATTTTTGAAAGTTTAGACTGCATTAAGTGAACATGGGAAACTAGCTAGTTAGATTATAACTGCTTACATGGACAATCCTCTCTTGTTTGTTAGAAACAGTTTTTGTGGGTGAATTTGAATGACACAGTTATGAAATTCAAGTATTTTATCCTTTATTTGGACAGAATCAAGTTTTTTATTTTGACATTGAGATAACTACAGCTTGGAACTGATGTGATACAACTGAAAAATGTTAAGGGCACATGTTACGCTCTAACCAATTATATGCACTCAAACTTTCTCCAGTAAAAGCTAATGCAAAATTAAGTCAAGTGATTATAAATGCCTGGTTATTGCACGTCCGGCACAATTCCCAAAATAATTTTACCACCTAACTGATCTTTTATGAAGTGTGTAGTCTGAAGGTGTGAATTTGGTGAATAAGCCATGTTAACTGTTGGTGCCACGGTAAATGCTTGAGCACCTATATGGTGTAGGTTTACAGTCTGAAACAGGGTAGCTCACATAACTGCAGGGTCTCTATAAAAGGTTAATGATGCACATTGATTCAAGTACACAATGATCCAATGACAAATCAATTAGGCAGAGCACAAGTATCAATGCCATAAATATCCAGAAATGTATATATAACAGCCACAAGAGCAATAAAATACAAATGTAGTTCTATTTGTAATATGGATGATGATGATGTCCAGCCTTCTGGCACAACATTTAGAAAAGTAGGAAATAAGTTGGTGAAAACTCTTAATTCACAGTGTTATCCACTGGTTTGTTCATCACAGTTTATTATCAGAAGATAATTCCAATAATGTTTTTTACTTTTCTTTTTCTTCTTTTTTAAATTCAATAAGCCCCAATACACTGAGCAAAAATTAATCAGGTTAGAACAAAAATGACACGATTTGGTGAGAACTGGAAAAGTAAACAGACCTCTTGATTTACTGATTTAAATCACTCTTTGGTCATCACACTTGAAGCATTTCATTTTTCGTGTCAAGGTTTGTAAGTGAATATGATTACTTGTATCAGTTTGTACTCGACTGTAATAAGTGCACTTGAGGGAAGTGCATGAAATATTCAGTGCTTTTCTTCACTGAGATATTCCTGAATCATTGCATTAAATAGTCAGCATTTGATCTCCTTGCCTTTGGGTTATAAATTGTAAGGTATAGGAGATAGAGGAAGGCTTTTAGAATTTGCTTTTGAAAAAATGTAATACTGAAATGCAAATCCAGCTGTTTAGGTGGCATATCTTTTCCACTGTTACGTCCTGTAGTATTTTCGGGCATTTCGCATGTATTTTGGTGCCTATGTCTTTCAGGTACTGGGATTGGACATCGCACCCGTCAATCATGGTTTCCAGCGTGACTGTGATTCCCGTGGTGGTGTTCAATATATTAACCTTCCTTTTTTTTTTCTTCTTATGTTGGCTTCCTATCTCCCTTAGACAAGAGCAAACGTAACAACTAAATAGGAAACCGTAACATCCACCAATAACTTTAATATACTGCATACATTGATGACAGTTTATTTGGCTCTTTTAACATTATTTGTTGGACAAATTGTTCAATTTATTCTATATAAACGTAGCAAGTAGGCCATTGTGCAAGTGCCTCAGTTAAACCTAAGTGCCAGGGTTAGGACCATAGGCATGCTTCATAAAATAGGTTTGTGAAAATGTCCTATTAAAAAGTGTTTTCACGTTTATTAGACTGCCTTTCATGTATTGTAAAACATATGTTTAGCATTATGGGAAACCCCCCTGTATTTACCTAAGCTGCCACACACACCTGTGCTGTCACAGATTCTTGAAGAAAAATTCATGAATAAATGAATTAATCAATTACCAACAAGCAAACAGATAAAGTTTTTTATCCATAAATATGTTTTACCCTATAGGCTATTTAATGCCTGGACTTTAAAAAACACACAAATGTTACACCAAAATGAAATGAAAATGGTTTTAATTACTTTAAAAACTCATGGTTCAGGGCTTGTGCAAGGATCTGTACCAATAAAAAGACAAAATGACTTTTGATCTTGAAGTTGTTTATTATATCTCTCTTCCTCTCTTCTCTTCCTTTTTATTTCTTTCCTTTTTTTCTTAAATCAAATGAAAAGAAAACCCTCATACAAACAGTTGATTAAAGGGCCACTACAGTTGGATGAACATTTTCATCTCAGATTATATCAGTAATAGTGTTGCTCAGATGAGCACTTCACCAGCCTCTGATCTATAGCACATAGAGCCATGCGCAAGTGGCACTTCTGACAGAAGAAAAAAAAAGTTTTAATTTTGGTTTATGTTTGAGTATGCCCTTCTGCATTTAAAAGCTGTTTAAGAATGTTTTGCCAACCTTCACTTTCTCCGGAACAGATTTTAATGTTTATTTAAAGTATGTTTAAATATTTGTTAAACATCTTGACCATAATTTTCAAGTAAAAAAAATAAATGCATATTGCTGTTAATTAGAAAGCTGAGACGTTGTACTTCAGAATATAAATGGAGTCCTGGGTTTAAATCTATGTTTTCCTCTAACTTAAGATGCAATTTACAGTAAAAGAGATGTGATAAGCATCAGATTTCTAAACTAATCTATCAATATAAGTGCATGTGGTAAATGAAGTAAATACTTTTCATTTTTGTCCAAAGTGTATTCAAGGGCAGATAAGACCTCTCCAGTGTGGCCTTCTTTCTTTTTACACTGTGTATAATGGCTCTGTCCTGTCCAAAAGCTGCAATGGTTTTTATGATGCAATCTTTCGTAAGAAGACATAATGGGCGGAGACACCATTTTAATACTCATTCAAGGACAATTCTAGAAATCCATCTCTCAACTCTTCTCTTTGGGTTTGTGGGTTTTAACATCATGTAAACTACTTTACTGGCAACAAGGATCCTTAAAGAGAATACAGTGCACAACATTGTGGATATCAAATAGAGCAGAGAGCTTCAGATGCTGGCTTTCTGAATTTAGTATTTAGTATGTAAAGTGTAGATGAAAGATGATCTTCAGAGGCTCTGGTATTCTTTTGCAGTTACTTTATACACAATCAGGCTCAAAGCTCTGAGTACACTAACGTTTGTGACTTTGATATTTAAAAAAAAAATATCTGGGTAAAGTGATGTGTTGAGATTAGGGGCATCAAAGTTTTTAACATTCAAAACACTGAGTACACCATGGATGAGGTGTCAATCTATTGCAGGGCACAAGCACATACACTCAAACACCCAGTCAAACAATATGGGCAATTTGGAAACAGCAATCTACCTATGGAACATATCTTTAGACTATGGGAGGAAACCTGAGACCCCAGAGGAAACCCACACACAGGGTCAAACTCCACACACACAGGGTCAGAAGTAAGATTCAAGCACAAGGGGCGCAAACTTTTTTGAGCATGGCATTACCACAGAATGTCTTTCCGATAATCTGCAATGATGCCTCCCTCCACTTCATATCCTCACCTGACATCTGAAATGTGAGCAGATAAGTGTGATGGCCAGCTGCCCACATACATTGAACCATATACAGAATTGTGTATTTTAAAACTTTATATTTTATTTATTTTATTTTTTGTGTTAAAATATATGAGAACCAATAGTTTGATATTATTGCACACTGTCTAGCGTGTTACTATTTCTATAGTAACAACTCACGCGTAGAAACTTGTTTGTTGGATGCTCTGCATAATCTCAGATGATTAATAATCACAGGCAAAGAGTTTAGCCTAAAGAGCAGGTCTTTTAGCCTAAAGACCTGACATTAACAATAAAATTGTAGACAATAGTCTGAAAATTAGTCCCTCCTCATGAGTATGAGTGTCAAAAAATATCTTCCAAACTTAAATCAACATCATCTCTGTCTGTCATTTTATGCCAAAAAGGAGCTAAGCTGCTAGCTGAAGAGCAATATGACAATGTCAACTGTTAAAAGCGCTATACATATAAAATTTAATTTAATTTAATATTTCCATACCATCAAAATATTTGCAAAGATGAAATAAGTACTGTATATATTTATGTAATCCATCACTTGTTTTGAATATTGCAATATAGCAAAAAAATATTTCAACTGATTCTGACTGTCAGCGATATGCTTGAAATATTAGTCATGTTCATAACCATCTTAGCAAAGCAAAGGTAGTTACAAAGTTTCTGCCCCTACAGTAAAGCTGTAGTTATTTTATTGTGCATGGCTAATGCGAGCTACAAACGTAACTAGCTTCTAACACTAAGGCTGTAGGTTGAATCCCAAATACCTCTCTAACCCGTGATGAAGGACACTACTTGGTGTGTGGAACGAAAGATTTTACACACTAGTGAACTAGCTTTTTATTTTACACTATTTTTTTTATCCTCATCCTTTGGCTGCATAGTATCAGCAAGAATAGTCTTTTTGTAATTACACTAACTGTTGGTCCGGGAGGCTATCTGTTGGTGGAGCAAAATAACGTAGGATTGTTGTATAAAAGCAATTTAACACTCAAGGTCATGCTGTTTTACTAAATATTAGCACTGTGATGCCTTTGGACAAATCCTCATGCCTATGATGCATATTCAGTACAACAGCACTTCCTTGCATGTGACATATCATGTGGTATACTGAAAACACCCCAAGACACCCACAGACCCCTAATTTATCAATGTACATATCATTTGTTCCTTACTATTTTTATTCTATTTTTATGCACCATCAGGACTCTTATTGAATTACATACTACTGTACCATACCGTAAGCATTCCACAAACATGCAAGTTTTGGGAGGTGGAAGGAAACTGAAGAACCTGAATGAAACACTTGTGAACATGCTACAGAACAAAACACATGAAACTCATAAAACACATGAAAACACATAACTGTTTGCTGTTACATGTTTAATGGAGATGGCATTGCTGGTACCCTTAGTAAATGGATTTAAGCTACAGTACAGCTTTCAGCAAACAGAAAGACAAAACTTGGACTAAAATAAGGAAATAATGATGTCTTTTGAGTCCTTAAATGCTTTAATTTGTCCAATTTCATGCCTGCTTACTTAGCTTTATAATGTATATATATATATATATATATTAACAATAACATTAGCACTATTAAAAAAATATTTAATGTCATATAAACACCTAGATGTGAAAATATTTCCGTTTTTTAACATTGAAACAAATGAGTCAGTCTAGACACTAAATAGAAATTAATGATGTATGTAGAGTCAATTACAGAGTTTTTGGTTAAAGACTTGAAAGGATAGAGCCAAGAGGCTGTCCCTTAAATGCTTATTATGCTCACTAATCATTGTATTTATCGTTTTACTTCATGCAACCTTTATTAATCTTGGTATGCTGATGAGAAACTTAATTTAAGCAGATGAATACAGGCTAAGCGAAGCGTTGCACTCCAGTTACGTGGTGCTTTACCGCTTTGTAATTACAATGTGAGACGCTATGCGTAAATTGGGGACAATTACGCTGCAAGAAAGCTCACGTTGTTCCTTCATTCTCGATAAATCAGGAGCAAATGCCTCATGAAAGAGCACAGAGGGCCTGAGAGACATGGATTTGGACCAGGACCAAATCACAAGCACTAACAGATGTCGATGGCAAGAGCAGCCAACGTCTCAGTGGCTCAGTGAAACACAAACGCAGAAACGAATGACAGGAAAACTAAAATGGAAATCACGACTCTTGTAGGTGGAGAGGTGAAGAATATGGGAGTACCTCATTATTTATAACCAAGTGGGGGATAGTGGGCATGAACCACAATATCTTACAATCTTAAGGGCTTAAAAAAAAAAAAAAAGAAGGAAAGAAAATCTGTAAACTAAAATTCTACAAAATTCTATCTGCACCATTACTATGTGTTTAATCTTTCATATCATTAATGGTAGAAAGATAAAAATAAAAGTGGTGTATAAAAGATCATTTGTTTTTTAATGGGTTGACAAAAATGATGTAATAATGACCATAAAAATTTATGGCTTTAACATGATGTTAGCCGCTTTACTGTGGTCAGGAACAAACTGGATATGGACCATATCCACAACACAGAGCATGGAGTGGAAATACTCCATGAATTGCATAGACCTTCACACTTCAATCAAACTAGCATAGCCATTTCACTGATGTGCATGTTTGGGGAAGGATGGAAGTAAACAAAGAAAAACATCTTTAAATCAAACCGAGGACCCTGGAATCTTGAGGTGGCAAAATCACCTTTTGTCTCAAATTTTTGCCAATGTTTGCATTTTTTATTATTATTATTATTATTATTATTTGGGCTGGATTCCCAGCCAATGCCCAAGCCCCAGTCACTGGATGCAGTGCTGCTCCCAAGCTTGGATAAAATGGGAAGGTTACATCAGGAACAGCATCCAGCATAAAACCTGTGCCAAATTGTTGTGCAGATTGGATGGTCCACTGTGGCAACCCCGCATCAGGAGCAGCAGAAGGACTGACATAAATTTTATTATTACTTATAGGTTTACTCATGTACTTCTTATATTTGCTATTGTATTTAAAAATCTGCATAATGTTTTTGATGATAGAACCACAAATTTTTGCTTTTGTCGCCATAAGATTTAGTCATATGTACTTATGGATGAGCATAAATCCTTGTACATGGAGTGCATGATAACTTAGCCATGCAGTTAGTACAGTGCTAAAGTAGCAGCTATAAGGTTTACATTATTGTTAACAATAGCCATTTCATAGCTCCACTGCAAAACTAAACTTTAATTTGTTTTATTTTAAGCCTGCTTACTTAGCTTTATAAAATATATAAAAACAATAATGAAAATAACATTAGCACTATAAAAAATATTTACTGTCATATAAACACCTAGATGTGAAAATGTTGGCTTTTTTAAACATTGAAACAAATGAGTCAGTCTAGACACTGAATAGAAATTAATAACATATGTGGAGTCAATTTTTGGTTAAAGAACACATAAAATACCAAAAATCTCAGTGACAATTGGCTACATTTGGACTAAGGTGAACACTGTGTTGTCCTTAATGCCATACTGTAGTATCATAATCCTTAGAAAATAAGAAGATTTGAAACTACCATGTATGGTTGTCCAGCCATTACCAAAATATATTGTGCATATACTGTGTATATTAATAATAAAGCACAAGTATGAAAACAAACACTGCAATTAGAAAGGACTCTCCACTGATCAGGGATCAATGTAACATGAAATATTTATGCATTAAATGCAGTGAGACACAGAAAGGCTAGTCATTTCCCGCTTAATTAGTTATTAGCACCAGTACACTTGCCAGGATGTTTGCAATGAATAATAGACAACATTTTGAAGGTCATTAAAAGGGAAACAGGGGGAAACGCTGTGTGTGTGGCGTGCCAAACGCTTGCAGATTAACAATGCCACACACTACAGGCAAGCTGAGGCTAATTTGTCAAATACTCCAGCAGGGCCATCTGTGGTACATACTGACAAATGTCCCCCTCTTTTGTCATAAGGACATGTGTCTTACCCATGCTGAATTAATGTCTCCTTTTTTTGTATTTTGCAGCACATTTATTTGTCACCCAGGTATTTGTCTCAGATCACTCAAACTGTATTATAGAGGCTTGACAGGACAAGAGATGCTTTCAAGAAATGATGAGGAGAAGGAAAATGGGGTGGGGACAAAAGCAAGACATGTCAGGGTTTGAATTCGCTCATAATTAAGACCTATTTATGAAACATTAACATTGTTTTAATCAAGCATTAATCACTCCTCAATAATAATAATAATAATAATAATAATCATCATCATCATCATATTTTCTTCGCACCTCCAAAAATCTTAAAGGGGAATATTAAAAGAGTATATAGAAAACAAAACAAAAAATAAAGGACAAATTATATATACAGACACACAAGTGAGAACAAACAATACAGATGGACAAAAACCTGATGCCAAACAAAACCTGCAGACAAAATTATCAGACCAAACAACAACTGAACAAATGAATAAAGCCCAATTTGACAGGCAGACAAAAATACCGATAAGCCAAATACCTATACACAAATTAAGACCAAAACAATATGTACAGCAAAATAATAAGACCAAAAATGCCCACAGTCAAAAAAAAATCAAGCTGAACAATACCTACTGTCAAATAAATATTTACAGACAAAACTGAAGCTGGACATACAAAATAATTGCAAAATAATGCCAAAAACCATAAGATACCTACATACAAAATAGTGCGGCCAAAAATACCTAAAGACAAAAACTTGCAAACAGTGACAATATTGATATAATATTAAGACACAGGTACTTAAAATAAAAAATGTAAAAAGAAAAAAAAGAGAAAGAAATAACAAAGAAAAAAAAAAAAAAAGATGGCCTATGCAAATAATTATATCCTGCCACATTTTCTTTAACATCATGTGGATGGCTGGATGCATGTGTCGCGTACTTGGGGAAGGGATGGCACCAGGATGCATAGGAAAACCAAGCTGGTGGAGTCATTGTGAGGGTTTGCGCAATGTTCTGTGGGAAATCTTCCTAAAAAAGCCCATTGCATGTGATTGTTATCAAAATAATTGAGAAGTTAAAAAATGATTATAGTCTCGAATTCTTACTTCTAATGATGATTTCTAACCAACTAATTAAGGCCTAATGTGTTATTAAAATACAAAGTAATTACAGATACAAATATGTACAGTAATTTGGCTAGAGATGCCAAAAAGTTTGCATGCAACTACAGCATATATCACTATGTATATTAATGATACAATAATACAGCACAGAAAAAAAGAGATAAAGAAACAATTAAAAAACAACAAAACAAACAAAAAAACTAATTTCTAGCAAATTAATATTCCCTGGCACAAGGTTGTCTAAAACAGAACATCTAACTTATAACCTTGTATAACCTTGTGTAAGGAGCCGATCATATCACTTCTTTTTGTCATGTAAATAGTGAAGAGAACACACTGCCTGTGCAACACAGTGGGTCCTGGGAGTGGCTTAAAGGTGGTTGAAGGGGTTTTGGAGAATGTTTAAGCCGAAAAAGGGCATTCATACCCTTTTGTCTTTTTTGCCCCCATGGCAGCAGTAGTAAATGACAGGATTACATCCATGATATGTTTAGTAAAAAAAAAATTTGTATCTTTGTAAGATTTGTATCTTTTTCAACACTGTTATATACTTAACTGCAAAACTACAGTATGTTGTATACTGTAGTGTTACCACTGT
Source organism: Leiocassis micropogon (assembly GCA_028565275.1). NCBI lineage: Eukaryota > Metazoa > Chordata > Actinopteri > Siluriformes > Bagridae > Leiocassis > Leiocassis micropogon. The sequence goes on along the minus strand of JAOVVA010000027.1, from coordinate 6,567,806 downwards.
GGAAAGTGAAGCAGAGAAAAAATGTGAAACTAAATCTGGTACAAAAGAAGGTTGATTATGCTGTAAACTGAAGTTTTGTATTGTTTATAATGTTACTTATGAATTTCAAAAATCGTTGTAATTAAAAAAGTTTTGTGTGCAACAAAACACAGCATATTTTCCCTTGATGTAATTTGCTGATATTATTGCTTTCTGAATCATCACAAATTACATCAAAATGTACATCAAAAGCATGAGTTTGTTATATTTTGTATTAAAACTCAGCCAACATAGTATTGATACCAAACTTCACATTTAAATAACCACAAACACAACTTCAGACTGAATTCTGAATTCTGAACCTTTAAAACTTTGGGGGATGGAGTAAAAAAAAATTATATATAAATAAAAATAAATAAATAAATGAATAAGGAACAAAAAAAAAAGAAATTTACACTTAAATCACCAAAACAATTTTGACAAAAGATTTTTGGCATTTGTGCTTTTTAACACTCTTGTGACTCAAAGAAAACATGCATGAAAACATTCTCTGTTAGTTTGCAATACATCTTGCTTAATTTGTAAAAAAAAACAAAATCTGGAATAAAAAAAAAATAGAATTATCTAATTTTTCTGTCAAATCAGTCACAGTAATCATGACAGTAATTTTTCTGTCAAATCATACAGTATAGGGCAAAATGCTGTGGTTTGCTACAAATTAAATAAAAATAGAACAAAAAAATAATAAGATAGTTAAAAAGATTTAAAGACAAGCAATACTGTACATATGTAAAAAGACAATTTTAAAACAACCCTCGTGGGTGACCAACTCTTTTCTCTCCAGTCTTAGTGTAAATGTAATGCTATAGCACATTGTCTCAATTTTGTCTAAGCCAATATGGCACCTTCACTCTATGCTCCACTTACAATCTGATTCATGTTTCCGATAAAAGAAAAGGCAGTAATTTTTTTTAACAGGCTCCACTTTTTTTCCTATGACAAGGATACATAATTATGTTAGAATAAATTTGACCCCAAGTACAGTATGTGTACATGTGTTTCCCCTGACACTTGTAATATTATTGTTTTATCTCTATATCATGCACATTAAGTATGATTAAATATATCACTAGGTCACCATGTTTCTAGAAAACAAAATTCTGAGTGGCTAGCAATCCAAAACCATGTTTCCCGAAATGATCCCGAAATAGAAAATCTTGTGTGTATCAGATTGAAATCAATTATAAATATTCTGCAAAGGGGGAAAGAGTGGAAAGCAATCTTTATACAGAGTGTGGGAACCTAATCAGAAATGAAATATTGTTGTGATCCTGTATGTCGTACAGAGGTTGTTTACAGGTTTGGGCCATCGTCCAATAGCTCTTCATTTTATTAGCATTTTCTCAATTTCTGATTAATTTATGGCTGCCTCATAATAAGTGAAACAAATCACTTGAGTCTACATTTGATAAGGTACCCATTCCAATTTCTGAGAATAAGATATTATTTTCTGAAGAACTATCGATATTTGATATGGCATAGAACCCAGTCCAGGGGGAATGTTTATGACCTTTCTATAGCTGCAGTATGATAGCATTATAAAATACTATATATATATATATATATATTTATTTATTTATTTATTTATTTTAAAGCATTTTAAATGCAAATATAAATGACAGTATAAAAAATTTAAACATGGCCAGGATGCCTTTAAAATCTGATCACTTCAGGAGTTTTATATAATTTTGTTGGTTCCTTATATTTTAGTGGTTTCCTTATAGATAATATTTTAGAATGTGTGATAAAATAAATATTTTTGTTTTGAATTAGTCAAAATTTTATGTTCATAAAATAATTGAATTATAACAAAAACAATTTACATAAACTTTAATAACATTAAATGAAATGAAATGAAATTAAATTAAACTAAACCACTCATTCTCTGTACTTATCTAAACTTCTATAGGGTCACAGGAAGGCCTGAAGCCTATCCAAGGGTATTTGACGGTGTGCAAATCCATTGCAGGGCACACAAGCACACATACTCACACTTCGTGGAATTTGGAAATGCTAGTTAGTCTGTATGTCTTTGGATTGTGGAAGGAAACGGGAGTACCTGGAGAAAACAAAGCATGGGAGAAAAAAATGCAAACTCCATATACACAGACCTGAGGCAGGAATAGAAACCTCAACCCTGGAGGTGTGAAGTCACAGTCTTAATATGCCACTGTACCACTTTTTTTACCACAAAATTAAATAACGTTTGATTATTTTCATAAACAAAAAAAATATATTTCACAAGGGAAAACTAATGCAAACAACTTTCCAGGGCCTAATAGTCTTAGTGTTTCATTATCTTAATGCTCTTCTCTGAAACTTTTAATAGATATTAGGGTGCTTACATCTAACTACTGTATTTTTGTGTCCTTAATTTTTTTAATGCTGTCAGTGCAGTTCATTTGTATTTTCACTTTGATTTGAAACTCAGGTTTTATTTAGTTTTTTTCCCCCTGAAAACCATCTAACTCTGATATACCACTTATTCACAGCGTGAGATGTTTGGAAATGTTACAATGATCATTTTCTACAGAGCAAACATTATAAAAACACCTGAAAACACGTCTGTGCCCCACATATACTTCCCTCATCTCTTTTACACCATCACTACTCAATGCACAAAAGCCCAAGGTGAGAAAAAGAAATGAAAAATCAATTGGATTTCATTTGATTGCACTTTATCTAAATCATTTGCTGAAGCCGCTCTGGAGACTGTGACTGTTTTAGTTAAGAATTTTGTAGCAGTGTATATTACTGATTTATCAAAATGGCTGATCCGACAAAGAAACAAATTTTGACAAATTTTACGCCAGAGTGTGTCATCCATATGGGAAGAGGCTTTAAGTATCGGGCTTAATGTTAAAAGTGTGCGGCATAAGAATGTGAGTGCATGTGTCAGCACTGTTGATAATGGTAGTATTTGCATTATTGATGTTTTCCAGGACTTTTGATTGTGCAGAATAACAAAATAGTTTTGAAAGTAAAAAAAACTAACTACAGTGGTGGGAAAAACTATTTGCCCCCTTCCTGATTTCTTATTCTTTTGCATGTTTGTCACACAAAATGTTTCTGATCATCAAACA
>JAOVVA010000027.1:6547986-6559318 GCA_028565275.1 Leiocassis micropogon | reverse complement strand
AACATTTAAGTGTGACAAACATGTAAAAGAATAAGAAATCAGGAAGGGGGCAAATAGTTTTTCACACCACTGTATATTCCTTTATATAATCTCCTGCTACTACTGCACTTATCACAGTGTTTTACTAGTGCTTGGATACCATCAAGGTAGAAGGTTTTCTCAGTACACTGCAGCAATGATCTGAATGAAACTCTGGCTTCCCAGGAACTCCTTTAATGACCCAACATGTGGAAATGGTGTAAAGTGAGGTCAGATTCAAGTTGGCAACAAATTATCTGCTGATTTTCAAGGATCAGGTGTTCCGATTGCTGAATGTAAATGGGAACACCTACAGTGGACTATAAAACACCTTGGCTGAGTTCGTAGAGCCTTCTTTATAACGTTTGCACTTTTCAAATGTTTCACTGCAGCTAAGAGTCTCATCACTGTACTGAAAATGTCAGTGGGTTTTATGCCTTCATTCATGAGAAACTTCATCACTTCATAGTTTCCATGATTGGCCACTGTATTATATAATGTATAGTCATACTTCATTTTGATTGGCCTTTTTATGTTTTACTCACTTCCATTAGTGATGTGCATTTAAGCTCAGTCAGATTCTTTTCAGAATATTAGTTTATTTTAAAAATTAAATAATCCATTTCCATTATCTTTTTCATGATGATTCATCCATTCATAAGGAATTTACGACTTTATTATAGCACCCTACTGGCATGCTATTTATTTTTCTTCTTCTTCTTCTCATTATTATTATTATTATTATTATTATTATTATGATTTAAACTACAATGTTTCCCATTATTAAAAGTAAAAAAAGATTGTGTGTGTGCATGTGTGTGTTTGTGCATGTGTGTGTGTGTGTGTCCGTTTTTATGCATACATCTGTGTGTCATGAAGATCCAGACAGACAGAAGCAGTATTTTCAATGACACATCTTGCCAGTGGTCTCTGTCCTTCATATTTAATTTTCCGCAGGACAGCAGTGAGTGTGTGAGGTCAGACTTCTGACATTTTCCACTCAGAATCTCCTGTAGAGTCAAAATGAACTGACTGGGTGTGCTCTGTGTGTGTGTGTGTGTGTGTGTGTGTGTGTCATATGACCTGGGGAGACATAATAGTGTGTAAGCATTTGTGTGATGTTAGCATATAGGAGGAGCATGATGGTGCAGTGGTGTGACTGCACGCTTGTGTTTGTATTTTAAAGAGAGACTTTATTGTTATGCATATTATCATGTAGTAGATCATAGGAGCATGTACTGTATATGTTTTGTGTGGGTGGATGAGAGCTTTGTTTGTGTGTTCCTGTGTGTGTGTGTGTGTGTGTGTGTGTGTGTGTGTGTGTGTGTGTGTGTGTGTGTGTGTGTGTGTATCCAAAGCCAGGTCACCAGGTTGCCGGGAGAGGAGGCACAAACACCGGAGGACAACACAGGGTGAGCGATGACTCAATCAGCCCAAAGCACCTGTTCTCTCTCTCACTCTCTCACTCTCTCTCACACACACACAGACACACATACAAACACACCAAGTGGCAAGCTTGTGCCACACACTGTTGTACCTACATACGCAGCTTACTTGCTCTAGTCAAAACAGCCTGTTGTGTTCAAAGAACACATCCAGCCTTCTCCATTAATTGTGTGAACATGAGGTAGTAAATGTTCCCTAAATTAATATCCAGCATTTCATAATTCTAGGTATTTGTTGGTACTCATTGCTTCACATTTTTACCCAGTTAATGAAAAAGCCCCGGATGATGAAATCCAATGTCACTAAAAGAGTGATGGAAGCTGGTTACTAACAAAATTATTATTATTATTATTATTAATAATAATAATAATAATAATAATAATAATAATAATAATAATAATAATAAATACTTGTTTCTTTCTGAATAAATTGTGCTGTTTATTATTTTATTAGGTTACAATTCAATAAATGAATGAATTACAATAATCAGCTAATGTTAGTATACAACAATCAGCCATTAAAACCACATAACATTATCACATTGATTATTTATCAGATACCAGTGACAGGCACATGGGCACCCAAGGCTCATTATTTGCAAAAATAGACATATGCATCGATCTTATCAATCATAACTTTAAAATATAAAACATTAAGTCAAATATTGTGTAGGTTTCCCACTATCCACCTGGATAGCTCTGGCCCCTCAGGGCAAAACTCCACAAGAGCTCTGGGGTTCTATTCTGTGGTGTCTGGCCTTAGTGATGAATCATTTGGATGCCATGGGTTGTGGGGTGTGGCTTCTTTAAAACAGCCTTGTTTGTCCAGCACATCCCATGGGTGCACAATTGGATTGAGATCTGAGGAATTTGACGGTTGGGTTGGTGGGCCTTAAGTTCTTTGCCTGCTGGAACCCGTGCAAACATTGACTTTATGGCCTTTTTTTTTTTTGCTGCATTGGCTTTCCTGTGGAATTGGACTATTTAAGCTTTAGGTGCCCAAGATGTTGTCACAAGCTTACAATGTTAATCAATTCACCTGGCAGTGGTGTTAATGTTGTGGCTGATCGGTGTGAAGTAGAGTTGCACAATGTTTCAAAAGATTTTTAACTTTTCAATGCAGCAACACAGTAACTTTCTAACAAACGTGTGTTAAAAGTCAGTGCATATGTGACTGTGTCTGCTTATGTGACTCACAGGCAAGGTTTAAAAAAATCTCCTCTCAACTTGTAGAAAATACAGACTCAAAGAATGAGACTGGCGCCAATAGTTAGCTTTTCTTCCTGTTATGACGTCAACTGACAGACACAAGCACAGGCTTTCTTTTTTTATTTCTTTTGCAAAGGACTAAAAAATTCACAAGTTTGAGATATGAAAATAGTCAGATAAATGGAAAACTGAATATGACTAAATCTTGAAATGTAAAGGAAAGTATAATCAAAACACCATTAATTGTAAATATGATTACAAAAACGCTTTGGTTGAGGCATGATCAAAGTCAAAGTAAAAGCATTGATATTTTTTAGTGGCAGAAAGGAAACCTGAAAACTGGTCTTAATGTTAATGTTTTATCGTTATAGCTGATCAATATTAACAACAATAACAACAACAATATATACTAATAATATAAACATGAAAAACATAATTCAGTGAACTCTAACTAGAGCATGTAGGACAGTATGCTACTGTAGTACTGTATGTGTGGATGGATTTTGCAGATGTATTTCTTTCATGAGGATCAGTGTTTGTGAAGCAGTCCTTCTTTGGGGGCAGAATTGGCAACTTCTCTCCTCCGCCCTGAGGTGGATCAGGACAAAATGTAATCACTTGAACAGCTTTTATAAATGCTGTAAAGGTTGCTGTGCAGTGGAGACACCACCTTCTTGGAATGCATGAATTTACCAACTACTTAAGAACCAACCTCATCTTGTTCTACTTACTAGGTAGGGTCGATTTTGTTCAGGAGCATCATGAAGGCATTACATGAGGGAACATCAATGAATTTATGGAAGATGGCCAGAGGCAAGCTGGCAGCCATCCTCCTCCAGGTGTACTGTAAGTTCAACTTGTTCAGGTTGTCCATGCCTCCTTTGTTGTGATGGTACTCCATGATGATGGTTGACTTCCTGACCACACAATCATTAATTTCAGGCACCTTTTGCACTGTGCTCAAGAGGACCACATTCTTTTACTATTTGGTGGATAAGAAACTTATGTGATGAAAGGAGCATAGATAAATGTCCATGAAAAGTCCACTAACACTATTTTTGCAAGGAGTATGGGTGGTGAGGGTGGATGCTTGCTCTTTTTAACTGTGCCAATCATGTTGATCTGCCACTTCATGAGCTACTGGTTGGGTTCTAAACATGTGAACAAATTGACACACACAAGACTAGATGTAGCCCTCTTCAAGACCTATACACCTCTGCTAGGATTATCAGCCATGTATGGGTTGGAACAAAGTTGGAAGTTTTCTGTAAATTTGGAGAAAATAAATGGATGGATGGATGGATGGATGGATGGATGGATGGATGGATCATTACAGAAACCGAACATCATACTCATGCAAGCCAAGAACAGCAACCAGACCTGGGCACTGGCAGGGTGCTGCTAGAGATTTTAGGCCCCTTGCAAGCTTAATATACGGAGTAACCAACATTGTTGAAGTTTATTTTCTATTGTCCTAGCCAAACTTTCACAGCATACATTATTAACTTATTAACTTTATATTATATCAGTTAATTTGTTTAGATTGTATCCTGGCAGCTCATACCCTGTGTAAGAAATGGTGAGTCCAAACAAAGGATGCACAGTACTAGCAACTTCAGCATTTTTTTTATAAACAACAAAAAAAAAATTTTGAATGATAATAAATATTTGAATTAAAAACTAAGTAAAGCAGTCTCATATTAAATAACCCATATGTAGATTAACATTCTGTCTTTTGCAACAGAAGCCCATAAACTCTAAAACTTCTACTTTGGCTCTGCCCCATTGTGGATGCCCTGTGGTCTGTATTGCAAATATATCTTAATCTGATGTTATGAGATGTTTCGCATCAAACCAAAACAATGTTAAAATGATGTATGTAAGCATGATTATTATTTTGGACATAATAAAATATTTTATTTATTAAAAAGAAATAGTCTGTTATTGAACAATTTAAGATAGGAGTGAATTTTAACTTTAGCATTAACTTTAAATCAAAGAATGAGAAAGCTGATTCAGACATATTCAATGTTTTGTCAGTTTAATCTTTTCATGGGACCCTTTCTTCATATTGTAATGGAAATATACCCCTTATATTTTATTAATTTATTTATTTCCATTCAAGCTTAGGAAGAGGGGGAGACTAGAGGTTGGTTCATTTGCTTATTTTTGCATGGAAAAAAAAATCTGTAATTTGTGAATAATATATTTAGCAATTTGTCTGATGCCCCTTGTCATTCAGACAACAGAACTGAAAAGTTGATCTGGACAAATATTGGAAAAATATTTCATGATCTGATGCATTTTGACAAATACATGGATCAAAACTATCTTGGGGTAAGAGGTCACCCTGGTTGTGGTAGTGTAATGGCTTTTTAATGTAACTGCTCGTCCCCATAAACCAATCAAGCATAGTTTAATTGTCATGAATATCATTGCACTAAACATATACACACTATACTGTGGACACTGTGGATCTTATAACAGGTTCTTTGACTACAGGTGTACGCCATGTTCACAATCATGAATATTGAACCTTAGTGATCCAGTAAAACACAATTGGGACACAGAAGAAGTGGAAATTGTACAACAGGAGAAGACAACATGGAACAGAATCTTAATAAATATTTTTTGTTAAATGCATAATAAAAAAATAAGAGTACATGATTATCCCACCCAGTATTTGTATTGTTGTTCTTAATAAAATGGCCAATTTGTGTATTATAATTGTATGGTATATAACAGCATTGTGTTACACAATAGGAAGAGAATAGAAAATAAATGTTTAAATCATATGTACACTAGAAATGTTCACCGTTTTTTAATATTATTATAGTATGTTTTAACATTGATAAAAGATTAAACAAATATTGGTATGTAATATCAGCACATTTAAAATGAGCTCCTCAATCAGAATATTCTGTTCATAACAGCTTCACACTCTACTGGCATTTAACAAGATGAAAATGCCAAGGTCGTTCCAAATGTTTTTTATCCCTCAAATCCTTTCCATTTCAGTGGCGTGTTGATACCATTTGCACCGTTTCATTAATAAACAGGAGTATTAATTACCAATTCAAAGATCCCCAGAAAGGAACAACTCCAAGCCATATTTACATAATAAAAAGCACTCGCATGAGATATATGTCAGGTCGGTTCTGTCAATGTGTCGGTTCTGTCACAATATCTTTGGAAATGCATTTTTGTAATAACTACATATAACTCATGTAACATAATGCTCCAACCCCCTTTAAAAATTATTCTCAGGCTAATCGGTGGAAATTATAAACCTCATATTTAAAAAATTCATGCATTATGCATTTAATGATGCATTTATGGATCACACATGCATTCACTCATTCTGTACAGGGTCATGGGGGACTTAGAGCCTATCTCAGGGGACTAATCAATCACAGGGTACACACACACACACACACATCATGGGCAACTTGGAAACGCCAATTCGCCTAATCTGCATGTCCTTGGACTGTGGGAGGAAACTGAAGCACCCTAAGGAAACAAACCAGGCACAAGAAGAACATGTTAACGCCAAGCACACAGAACCAAAGGTGGGACTCGAATTATGGAGGTGTGAGGCCACAGTGCTAAATACTAAGCCATTCTGCCATGCATTTAAGAATCACTTTTTTAAAATGTCAAACATCTGGATTTTTCAGTAACTCAGCTTCAAGTTAATTCTATGCATTTTTGCCTTACTGGTTTGTCTAACTGTCCATGGGATACGTTATATTTTTCTTCCACACCCCAGTTCAAAGGCATCAACTCTTTTCTTGTCTTGTTTTTTTGTTTATTTTAGTCTCTAATGATACTGTATATCATTTGACCAAAATACTCTGTCAAGCAACTTCATAGCCGACTTTCCCATTGCAATTATTCAATCTATATGCAATAGAGTTGACAGTTGATGCTAGGAGGTTGAAGTTGTCGACCATTTTAATCTTTTCCCCATCAGTCTCCAATCTATCCACATTAGTTTTGTCGGTTGTCAATATCTTGGTCTTTTTTTTACATTCAGCTGTAGTCCTATCTTTTGGCTTTCTTTTTTAACAGTTTTCAAAAGCCTTCTGCATTGTCTTCAATCAGGGTTGTGTCGCAAATCTTAGGTTGTTTATATTTCATCCACCGACTTTTAAGCTTTTGCAGTTGTTAGCTAATCTGACTTCTCTAAAGTTTTTTTGGAATAAGCAGGGTGATAGAATGCAGCCTTGTCTGCCACCTCATTTAATCCTAAACCAATCTGTCACCATATTCTGTGCAGGTTCTTATTTGACAAGTTTTTGATCAGAGTTTTCAAAATTTAAATTATACCAGTTTCATTATTACAAGCCAAAGTTTTCTATGATCAACAAGGCTAAATGTTTAGTATAGTTAATAAAGGTATACAAATTGATGGTTTAACTTATTATAAAATATTCCATGAATCATTTAATAATAGCTGCATTACTGTATAAGTGGTAAAAATTTCTTGTGACATTGTCCATATTTCCGTTCCACTTACTGTCCCTTTTGGCTTGGTATCCAGAAACCAATATAACCAAATCACATTTTAATATGAGAATAGAACAATTCTTTTTTATTATTATTATTAATTTTAACAATTTGAAACTTGCTGCTAAATTATCTTTCTGCACTGCGTTGAAGTTTTTATATAGGGTGGGTGAAAATGAACTAGGCAATATTTAATGGCTACAGAACATTGACGAAATAGAACTTATTTTTCATGCAATATGGTGCACCAACCCATTTTGCTCTTACTGTGCGTGTATAGTTAGACAATTATTTTCCAGGACGTTGGCTGGGATGATGTTGACCTCATGAATGACCTCCAAGAAGTCCAGAATTCAGGAGGTTCTCAGCAATATCTCCCACTACCTCATACAGAAGACTGTACTGACACTTTGAGGAAATTTGTTAACGCCACCAATGCCTAAAATTTAAAAAAAAATATTTCGTTTTCCTATGTAATAAAGTACATGTACAATTTGTTTCAATACATTTGTATATAAAGTCATATAAAAAGTCTACAAAGTCGACATAAAGACATGTGAACATGTGAGGAATCAAATCAGTGACACAACAATTATTACGTGATTACTTTCTGCTTTCAAAAGGAATTAGGGAATTCCAATACATTTGTGAACATACCACTTTTAGACTTGCAAATAATCCATCCTGTTCATTTACTGTAGGAAACTGTGATCAATAACAGTGGCAACAACAATATTGACAATATGGACATTGCAGATCATGTACATAGATAGTAATATATATATAGATGGAGAGAGAGAGAGAGAGAGAGAGAGAGAGAGAGAGAGTTAATTGCATAATATATTGTATAAAAAAAAATCTTACCCATATTATTATCATTGCCATCAATATCCATCACTACAGTGTTCCACTTGGGATGAGCCAGTGTTTTAAGACAGTGTTTTAGTCCCTAGAGTCCTTCAATCCAGCAGCTATTCTTATTTTAAATAGTATCTCATGTACTAGTCAATTATTCAGAGCCCCTGGACAATTCTCTCACTCAGTGGCTTGCACAACTGCATAACAAATTAAGTGTTCCTTAAGTGTTCCTGTTGATGAACAGTATCTACTAGGCCTATCAGTTATATAACCTGCTTTAGGCAACCAAATTGTGATATACTGATGTGTCCTAATTGGACCTACTTCATAATGAACCAAAGCCAAAGTCTTTTTGGCTCAAAAAACTGCAGAACTGCCATCCATCCAAATTTGTAATCAGGAGGCCAAGAATGTTAGTGTGGCAGGAAAAGGGAGAATTTGCTTAGCCAAACGGGAATATGATTAAGGGAAAGTATGTCTGAAAATGTCTGCATGTTGAGTGAGAGTGTGTTAAAATTTCACCGCTTTATGACTATTAAGATCAGAAAAAAATGTACAGATGAAAATGGTTTTAATCTACAAACAATTAAATTGTTTGTTCTGCTGTTTCCATTGCATTCTTCAGAATGCTTTCATTATGCCTCTGTTTAAAATTCATAACGTTACTTGCAAAACATTATACCCATTATTGTGTAGGTTCCCTTTGTGCTGCCTAGGCAGCTACGGTCCCTGGGGCAAGACCTGGGGTATGCTGTGGTATCTGGTATGTAGCTGTGTGTTGTGGTACCTTTCTGTCATAGCCTGCATTGCATTGGCGATTTGTGCTGAGTTGGCTTTTCTGTGGGATCTGCTCAGAGGGAATGGCTTTGGTGCAGGAGCCTTGGGTGTCCATGATCCTGTCACCAGATCACTGGTTAACAACTGATTATCAGTGATAATGTGTTATTGTTATGTGGTGGAAATGTTATGCAAATTTTACTTTTATATCATTTTTGGACATTTACATGGGTCTCCAGCATGTGTAAACACAAAAATCTATTTTTTTTCTTTGTATAAACATGCTGTTCAAATTTTTTCATATCAATTTATGATGATAGATACATAGATAGATAGATAGATAGATAGATAGATAGACAGATGGATAGATGGATGGATGGATGGAAGTAGTAATTTGCTAAGTATGCGCTCAGCTCTTCCCAGAAGTCAATCTTTTTATTTTGCTTACAATAGATTGTAGTGAACCACAGAACATCACAGCTTAAAGCATAAAGCACAGTCAGTGCTCTGTTGTTGGCTGTAAAAACAGCCCCAAACATGCTTTTTAAATCCCAACCTCTGAGAGAGTGAAGAACAGTGGGTAGCCATCATTTATTTATAGTGTAAATGTTCCGACAGCTATCCCTAAAGTTTTACTAGTATCTGTTGCTCATTTCAAATCAGACTACTTTCTGAATGGGGAACAGGTCATAGCTGGATTTACCATTTCAGGAATGCCCCTTGTCCTGCATTCCAACTGGCTAGAGGAAATTATTACTTCAGTACTATAAATACTGCAGTGATCAATATGGTTCAGCTGGCAACACGTTATTTAACCATAACTGATGCAGTGAGTAGCTTCTCATATCTTAAACAACCATGTCAGAAGACACATCCAGTGGTCATGGCAAAGATGTAACTCTATTTCAGGAGAGTCAAATCATTGTGCTGCTTTAAAAAAGAAAAAAAAAATGGAAAAAAAAAAAAAAAGAACTCAAGGGATTGGGACTAAACAGCTGTGTAGCATTAAGAAAAAAACATATTTCAGTGAGGCTATTCAAGAACAAAAAATGCTAGAGAGCATAAAGAATAGGCAATGGAGCATTAAAAAAGGTCATGTGGTCTGATGAGTCCAGATTTACCTTGTTCCAGAGTGATGGGTGCATCAGGGTAAGAAAAGAGTTGGATGAAGTCATGCCTTGCCTTGGGTTGCTTCTGTTGGTCTGGTCTAGGTTCAGGAACTTTAAGAGCATATTCCAAGATGACAATGTCAGGAGTCATCGGGCTCAAATTGTAAAAGAGTTGTTCAGGGAGCATGAGACATCATTTTTACACGTAGACTTGTCTCCACCAAGCTCAGACCTTAACCCCGCTGAGGATCATTAGGCTGTGCTGACTTTACCTAGAGATCCGATTCTCCCATCATCAATACAAGCTCTTGGAGAGAGAAATTAATGTCTATTAATGAGGTTTATTATTTCATTAAAGTTTATCAAAGCAATGCCACATAGTTGCAGCTAAAGGCAGTTCAATGAAATATTAGAAAGTGCAAGTTTTTGCTTGGCCAGGCACTGTGAACTTGTTGATGTGTACAGTACAGACATATAGAGAATTGAAATTATGTTACTCTCAGTCCCCTTACAAACAAGACTAAGTACAAAAAACTTAAATAACACAAACTAAGACTAATACAGTGGTAAGACAATTGACTAACTGTCCGGCAAAAAAAGGACAGATAACATTACAGAAGGCCGATATGGTGCAAAGTGGAACAGTGCAAATAAGAGTAGTGCAAACACGCCAAATTTTGGCTTATATAACCTCGGCCAGGTGACATCATCTGATGAAGTGCACCTGCAGGTTATAAATAGGAGTGAACCGGAAACATTCCTCAGATCTTTTTGTCTTCAGGACTGCTTTGTGTTTGCGTGTGTGTGTAAACCAGCAAAGTTAAGAAAGATCTCCACACTTACTGTTTCGAGTGTTTGGGGGAAAGTCACGCTCTCCTCGGGCTTCAAGGAGAGTGTGAGCACTGTGACTTCCTCCCGATTAAAGTGCTTCGCGCGCGACTCGCCTTCTTTAAAGTTCTTTAAAGTTTTAAAATTCCTGGGGCTCGCGCATGGATCTGGCAGACGTGCACGAGACCGATTCTCCCCTCCTTTCTCTCGCGCTCTCGCCAGATCAGGAAATTCCTCTGGCCCGCTCCTCAAGCGCGCTCCGGCGCTTCTTGTGAATGGGCAGGAGAGACATCTTCTCTCGCTTCCGCGGAGATGGAAATAGCCACCTCAGAGCGCTCTTCTAGTGAAGACAGAGCGTATGATGAGCAATGCCGTTAACTCGGTTGCCACTAGGTTTCGGGAGGCGAAGCTATACGAACAAGTCTTCTGGAAATTCCTTCCCCGCCGTGCTCGTGAGTCGGGACTGTCGGCCACCCAGTCCCAACCGGGTCTGACTCTCGCAAGGCGTGAAGCACAGAAAGAGAGTGTTATGAGCCGGGCACCCCCTCGTAAGACTGGGGTGCGGCGCGCCGCGCTTCG
>JAOVVA010000027.1:6516087-6531525 GCA_028565275.1 Leiocassis micropogon | reverse complement strand
GGATGGATGGATGGATGGATGGATGGATGGATTCCAGACATAACAATACAAGTACATTTATGTTTAGTAGTGCAAGATGTAATAATACCTAACAGTGAGAAACAGAGAAACAGAAACCAGAGGGCATAAATTAAAGCAAACTAATCAAAGGCTTACCACAGTACAGGTGGGCACATTAAAGCAATGACTGAAACAAGACTAGAACACATGGAAAAAGCTCTAAACAAACAACATGAGCTGAGGCACAAGAAATGGAATTTGTGACACATGACATGAGTTCCTATAACCTATACTGATTAGCCTTAAAACCACCTGTGTAATATTGCATATGTCCCCCTGGTACTATTAAACAGCTCTGAGCAGTCAAGGGGTTCAATGTATCTGGCACAAAGAAGCGAGCAGCAAGCAGATTTCTTAACTCCTGTAAGTTGTAAGGAAGGGCCTCCATGGATTTTTTCATGTTTTTCTAGCCATCCTTGAACAATGTTTGGAGATTGTGTGAGAGCACATTATCGAGCTGAAGGAGGCGATTTCAATTAGTCAATAGTTGGTTTGCATCAGTGTTTTGGTAGGTGGCTGGAATTGTTCAATCAGCATAGGTTTACACCCTTAACTACCCTTTTCATCACCCTGCTCACCAACAACTAAACACATGATACTCTATACACAGAAACGTAACAATGTCCTGACTAATCTTAGAACATCTTATACCGATGGTCCAATAAGTCAATTTCCATTCCATTCATAGTGTACGGAGACCACAAATGGTTCATCCATTCTGTATGTGTTTATGTGCATTTCTGTACTCATAAGATGCACATTGATCCAGTGCTTTGCCATCCTCTTAATAATAAAACCCATGACATTAATTATATTTGAGATGTGTCTAGTTGTACCTTGTCTTCCCTTTAATTAGCTTGTAGAAAAAAAGGCTGCGATTGACAGAGCCATGAATGTATTTGATTTATGAACAAATGTGGTTGTTTTTTATTCTGCTCAGGCCTTATCGGAACCCTGAATGTCGAGTGAAAGCTGACTGCCCTGAGAAGAACGGATCAATGTTTGAGATTTGTAAATCTTAAGCCTGAAGAAGGGTGATGACCCCAGTTTACATAGTGCAAAGTTACCTGTCTGTATAATGCTACACATATATTAACTTTAGGGATGTTCAAGGTCTTTACCGATGAACATTGATGGCTAGGTTTATCTTAAGGCTCTTAGTTTAAGGCAAAATCAGGACAAACAAACTGGTAAGCATCAGAACTGCCAAGTTACAGTATGGACCATGTACTGTACGTGCATCATGCCAAATGCACTTGTGTTGCTAATACATGTCAATTTCATGGAAGACTTTTTAAAATGTGGGAAGTCCATGCAAAAAATAGTGCCATTGTTGGAAATGCAGATTATTGCATATTTCTCTTGGTTGTGTCATCAATGTTTGGTCATGTTTTTGGGCTTTTAGCATTTATCTTTTCTATGGTCGGTTAATGTGCTGTACCTTTAATTTACTTTTACAGCATTTGGCAGACACCCTTATCCAGAGTGATTAACATTTTAATCTCCTTTTACATCTGGGGGTTAAGGGCCTTGCTTAAGGGCCCAAAGTTGCCAATTTGGTGTTGTTAGGGTTTGAACCAGAGACCTTGCGGAATGTAGCCCAACACCTTAACCACTGGGCTACAGTACCACTACCTGTAACTAATTAGAGGCAGTATGCAAACTACATACTGTATATATTCTGAAGTGTGTGTCTGTTTTGGCAGATAGGAAAGCAATTATTTTGCAAGCGAAATATGCATTGTATATGTGTGTTGGCGATTAGTTCTGTACTGAAATATACTTATATATTTATAGACTGTTAAAGTAACATTATATGTACAATTAAAGTTAACATATTATACACAGACATAAAAAAAAAGCATTCTATACTCACCACAAGATTGTACACTAACTGCAAGATCACACAGCGACTGAAGATGGTGAAGATGTGGTTACTGTTATTGTCACAGTATTTTACAATAACAGTATGTTATTGTGTTATTTGACAGCTGATTGGTCAAATGGAGTCATGTGATTATTGTTGCTGCGTCTGATTGGTGAAACAGTCATACGGTAGATCTACCGGCTGCATGTGTAGAATAAATGGTTAGAAAAGTAACGGGTCGGGTGGAGCCGAATGTAGCGGAATAAGAGCAGTGTTTCTTCTTCACAAATCTACTCAAGTAAAAGTCAAAAGTATGGTGCAGTAAAACTACTCATAGAAGTACATTTTTTCCAAAAAGTTACTCAAGTAAATGTAACAGAGTAAATGTAACTCGTTACTACCCACCACTGTACATAACACACATAAAAGTTATAACTGTCTTCAGGCAGCTCCATCCTATTCTATACTTGTGGTTAGTGGAAGAGGGTGATTATAATGCAAAATTATTAAGTTGCATTCTTTTTTTTAATCAATTGACAATATAAAATTAATCATTTATTTTTAAAGTTTTAGGACATTGTGTGAACTTTCCCATGTCTCTGTCTCTTACATCTCATCTTCTGAGTACTAATTTTAACGTGTTATCTCTCTCCTTCTCTCTAATCTCTCTCTCTCTCTCTCTCTCTTTCTCTGTCCCCCTCCCTTGAGCTCACACTTCTTGGCTTGTCTCCAGACAGATATCTTTACAACTTCCACTCTTTCACCCCGATTTAACCAGGACATGTTAAAATGGTGTATGTTGTTTGATGTAACAAAGGCACTCTACAGTACATGACATCCGCCATTTGGCCAAACTAAAAACTTTGTCTTTTGCTGACAACAAACAGAGAGCAATCATCAGGCAACGTCAAGCGTACTGTGTGTATATGTGTGAAGTGTGTGTGTGATGTGTGTATCTCTCTCCCGTGTCAGATAAGTGTATCAGGGCGTTTCGGACACATTAAATAATTCTACCATTTTTTTTAAAACTAAACAGCATTTCTCTATAATTTCTTTTTATTTAACTGCAATTCTTTTTGCTATACTTTGCACATTAAGTGCTAAATACACACTTTTAGATGTTAAAACATAATTTCTCAGCTACAAAGCTGAGAAAAAAAGGTGAGCTTTCTCTCCGGCATCTCTGTTAGGCAAGTCGCTGTCCTCTCTTGAACTACCCCAGCCTACTCACACACATATTTCTGAGACCAGCGGCCCTGGAGAGCTGTGCTTATTTGAACAGATTACTGTAACCACACTCAAATCACACACTGGTGTTAAAAACTCTCTGAGAGTAAATCTCTGTCGGTGCAGCTGCAGCTACCTGCAGGATTTATTCTGCTTGGAAAGAAAGTCAGTTTTCTACCTGATACAAACTGCATCGAAATTACACTTTTTATACCAAATGTACAAGTACAAGTACACACAGGAACATGTTTGCCAAATCAACACTGGCTTCTACTAGACAGCATAAGCCACCTGATGGTAGTGGTGTAAATGTCTGTTTCTACAATGCTCTTGTTGTACATACAGTAATTCACACGTTACTGGAATGTATAGGTTAAAATTTTTAAGTATAATGACTTGTATATTGTACAATACATTACATTATTACCCTTACACTCGAACACCTGGTTATTTGTGAATTTACACAAACAGCTGATTACAGTAAATGTGAGGATGGCGTGAAGGTGGCGTAGTGGTTAGCACTTTGGCCTTGCACCTCCAGAGTTCTGCATTTTTTTCTCCATGCATTGTTGGTGTCCTCTGGGTTCTCTGGGTTCCTTCCGCAGTCCAAATACATACAGATTAGGCTAATTGTTGTCTTGAAATTGGCTGGATTGTGTAGGGTAGGATTTGCACTCCACCAGGGTGTACCCTGCCTCATGTCCCGGGTCCCCTGGGTTAGGCTCCAGGCCTCCTGTGATTCTGATCAGGATAAGCAGTATACTGTAGAGAATGAATGAATAAGACTCTGGTCTTTGATATATTTAAGAAACCTGTTCATTTCTAGTATAAAAAAATAAAGAACTGTATGGAAAGGCATTTCTGCATATGGAAACCTTTTCCTGTCAAAAATGTGTGTTGCAGCACTGATGCAAATACACTCAAACCTTAAACATGTTAAATAATCTTGCACTTCCTCATCAAAGACTGTTCACAATTATATTTACTTGCACTATTCTGTCCACTGCATTATTCTATCCATCCTAATCTGGATTTTATTTTGCACATATTAGTGCTTAGTGGTTAGTACTATTGCCTTGCATCTCCTGGTCCTGGGTTTGGTTCCTGCATCTGGTCTGTGTGCATAGAGTCTACATGTTCTCCCTGTGCTTGGTGGCTGTATTAACACAGTCTGAAGGCATGCAGATTAGGCTAATTAGCATTCCCAAATGAATGTTCACTGGCGGTCCTACCACGGTCACCCAAAATGGGAATAAATACAATGGTCACCCTTGGGCACCACAGTCCCTGGTTGGACTACAGAGGCTCCTGGATGGATGGATTGATGGATGGATGGATGGGTGGATGGATGGATGGATGAAACTATCTATCTTTCTTTTTACAACCATGTTGAGAAGAAACAATGCATACATGCTAAGAATGCATGCATGTGAAACCTTGAGTAGGATGGGCTACAATAGCAGATTACCACCCAGGGTTTCTCGCCAGTCAGCAAAGAACAGGAAGCTCACCATCATTTAATTGTTGAATATTGGAAGAAGACCAAGCAATGTTTTTGCAATACGCTTCTGCAATCAAGCAACAAGCAATCTAATCTTTTGACCTGTGTCTGTATGATTTTTATGCATCGTGCTGCTGACAATTATGGATATTTTAAGTAAAAATCACATAAGAGGGGTTCTGTTATAATGAATATCAGCGGGGCTGTGATATACTGATATCTAGTACAGTAGATATCAAAGGGTGGGTGATATCCAGTACAACATCTTGACCTTGAGTGTTAGATTGGTTTTATACAACAGTTCTACAAATGTTATTTATTATCAGCAGATTATGATCTCTTTGCTTATTTAACTAGTTATTTGGCTCCAGCAACACATACCCTTTCACAACTGACTGACAGTTAGTGTAATTAACAGGGGTGAAAGAAGTTTTAAATTCTTATTCATTAACCTGGATATCCAATAACTTCCAGGTTCGGGGGTTGAATCCCACATAGCGATAAATGAGAGCTAGTGCGCTATGTAGGGTGTACAATCCATTGTTCCACACAAGTAGTTCCCTTGATCAGGGGTTAGGGAGGGATTTGGGATACAGCCTTGTGTTAGAGGCTAATTAGTTTCATAGCTTGATTTACCCTTTAACAAAAACCATGAATGGTTCAGAGACAATTTGGAACCTAGTAACAATTACCAAGCAGACAAAGTGTTGTTTATGGTGATATAACATTATCAGGTGTGTTCCTACTGTTCCTGCTGAAAGTGTGTCTGTGACTAGCTTTGAATGTGGGTTTTGGCAGGCAACTGCTCTAACATCTTTCTAGTACTGCAGACCATATGGACCTACTTTCACCAATTCTGAAATCAACAGTTAGAGTAATTAACAATTGCTAATACATCTGTGATACAGAGTGATACATATAATTAAACATTTTTACAAATGTTATGGTCTGTATCACCACTCATGCAATGCCTCTCATCCAATCAGATTACTCGGCCAGAACTAACTGTTGCAAAATAGTAAGTATACTAAAGCTGTGTTATACTTTACGATTACAGTGTTTTTTCGGGATTGTGACTGGTCATACTGTGAGTGATGATCCCTAAAATATCACGCCAGAATGTGCAATAACATTCTCCATGTCAGATTGTTTGTTCTTCACATGACACCGATCAGTACAATCTCCTTGGGCTCATTCCAAAAAAGTTTACATATACAGTACAGAAAGTACAGAAGGTATTATGAGTATTTTGCTATGCTGTGTTCATTTTACTTAGATTTGACCATTGTCACTACCATAGTCATCCTCCTGTGAATTTGGTGTAATCGTATCCTGGTTTTATATTCGTGGCTTTGGGAGAAGTGTCAGCAGCCTTAACACTGAGATTTTAGTCGAATGTCAATCATTTGTCATGATCTGTTTTTGGATACAATGAATCACCTGGAGATCATGTCCTAAGACAACCAATCTCAGCTCATGATCAAAGAATTATTTTACAGCTGTGCCATTGTGGTTTGTTACAGCAAAGTCAGATGGGAAATCATACTGTGTAAACAATCTGTTAGTTGCAATGTAATGCATGTAAGTAGTTTTATGAATGTGGGGAACAAACCAGCAAACGTTTCCCAAAATTCTAAAGCATAGAAAGCACAGTGCATCCTGAAATTCCAAATGTGGGTGGTTATTGAAAACATCTCTCAGGCTTGCTTATTGTGACCCAGATATAAAAATGGGTGCAGTCGAAATAGGTGATCTCTCTTGAAAGTGTGTTTTTGACGTTTCAGAAACAGAAACCTCCACATAGGAAATCTGTAAGAGTTCCAAACTTGACAGTTTTGTCACCATCTCCATGGCAACTGTGAGATGGGACCTCATTAAACATGCATGCTTGTGCGTGCATGTACGTGTATGTGTGTATGTATGCATGCCTGTTTGTGTGCACATTTTCCTGCAGTCTTACAACACTGTCAACTTTATTTTGTATTTAGGATATTAAATCTCTTTTAAAGTTAAGAATACAGTAAAACAAATTAAATTGTTATAACTAAAAACCTTGAATATATTATAAAGTAACCAAAATCCATCAATTCAGTACATCGTTCCGTAAATCCAACAGAAACTCATAACCAAAATCTATCAGTACATACCATAATACACAAAACTGATCAGTATACCATACCCAAAGCCTATAAGAAATTACCCAGAATCCATTACTACATTACATAGTAACCAAAGTGAATCAATACATCATAAGGTTCAGAAATACATGATGTTGTTGGTCTTTCGGCTGCTCCCAGCAAGGGGTCACCACAGCGGAATTTCCAGTCCGCACAACAACTTGGCGCAGGTTTTACGCTGGATGATCTTCCTGACGCAATCCTCCCATTTTATCCAGGCTTGGGACCGGCTGGGGGGTTTGGGCACTGGCTGGGAATCAAACCCAGGCCTTCCGCATGGCAGGTGAAACACCTACCACTGAGCCACATAACACTATAAATCTTTACATCATAACTAAAATCCATCAGTACATCATCAGCTAAAACCACCTGCACATCATGCACAAAATGCATTAGTACAATATGACCTAAACTCATCCACACATTATAACCAAAGTGTATCAATACATCATATCCAAACTTTAGCAAAACATTATATCTTAACAAAATCTATTAGTAAATTACATCATCAGCAAAATGCACCACATTATAACCAAATTTAATTTATTAATAAATTACAACCAAAATCCATCAGTACATCATAACTTAAATCTATAAGTACATTACATTATGACCAAATTACATCAATGCACTATTTCCAAAATCTTTTGTTACATTTTATTATATATTTATTCAAGCCTATCAATGTATTAAATCATAACAAAAATCCAGCAATATAACATAAACAAAATTTATTTAAACATTAAATAATATATACTGTGTATAAGTCCCCTAACTAATGTCCTAGCTGAAACATTCATCAGATAAGGCCATTTGTTCATACCTTAAACTCCTATTGTTGACTCTTCTTTCGAGCATGCCATTTCAGTCTATGTAAATGAGCATCAAGTCGGTGGATGATGTCACCGTAGATGAGCTAATATTAGAGGGGAATCTAGTTGTTTTTTTTAAGCTCTGGCCAATGCAAAAATAAAAAAAAGACAAAAAGGTTTTTTTCCCATTTTTTGTGCCAATCTGTATACTGGAGACCCATTCAAATGTCTAAAAAGAGAATTTTATACAATAAGTTCCCTTTAAATCGTATCAAGATTTCTAGATAAGTCTTCATGACTTGCCTAGAAAAAAAAAAAATTAAGACATCTAGGCACAAGTCGTGAAATAATCAGGTGTCAGTGGTGTACAGTATATCTGCGTCATTGCTTTATATCAGGCTTAGTTGCACTGTAGCCATAAAGCACATTCCCTGCCACGTAACCTTTCATATAGATCTCCATACACTGTCCATGGTTGACAGAAATGTAAGGGTTTTCTCTTTTGTTTATTTTTGCTTGTAATAATGTTTCTTTTTTCCAAATGCAGTACTAAGAAATTTAAACTGTAATGAAAGGTAAATAAAATAAAATTATCATCAATGCTGAACCAACCTTCTTGTGAAGAAGAAACCGTTAATGCTTTAAAAAATTAAGTTTCCTGTTTTATTAGCACCTTACATCAATTGCATTCTTCAACATTTTTACTTCTTTTTGTGAGCTAATAAAAATTAATCTAATAGACATGTTGTACACATACAGTGGATATTTCAACAGAGAGAAAATCGGGTTTTCTTGTGTTGCGGTGTTACATGTGGGCAATAACTGAACACTATCAGACAACAAAAAGAAGAGACAAGAAAACAATACATATTAAGGATAAAATTTACTGAGAAACATTACAATAACAATAAGACTGAAAGTTTCTATAGGTATGTGAAGGATAAATAACATTTTGTTTGGAGAAATAATAATAGAGAAGAAATGACATTTTATTAACATTAAAACCCCCCAAACTGTAAACAGGGTCATGGGGAGTCTGGAGCCTATCTCAGGTGACTTAGGGCACGAGGTGGGGTCCATCTGGGATGCCAAACCATCTCAGGGCACACACATACAGTGCACACACATACACATTTAAAAACTACGGGCAGACTGAAACACCAATTAGCCTTACAGTGGAACCTTGGATTACGAGCATAATTCCAACCATAACTCGTATTCCAAAACACTTGTAAACCAAATTTAATTTTCCCATAGAAAATTATGGAAACTCAAATTATTTGTTCCACAGCCCCAAAAAATATATACATAAAAATACCTGCACTTTACCTTTAAAAAAAGTAAAAATAAATCCCGACAGATAAGCGTTTCTGTTTATGCGCGCAGGCGCTGTGTGTGCGTGTGTGTGTGTGTGTGTGTGTAATGTGCATGCAGTAAAGGCGAGAGAGAGAGAGAGAGTGTGTGTGTGTGTGTTGGTGTGTGTGTCTGTGAAGGAGCACGGTGTCAAATTACGCGCGCGCACACACACATAACGACTAACGACTGGCTGATACAGAGAGGGAGAAAATGGATCTTTAACCTTACTAATGAGACTTGCTTTTGCTTTATATGCGCGCACACACGTGTGTATAGAAACAGTACATGCGCGCTGTACACACATGCTTACAAACAAAATAAAATATGTTTTTACGCGCACACACGTGGTCACAGTGCTATAGTAAACAGTACACGCGTGCATGGATGTTGATTATACCAGTAAGAGACGAGCACTAAGATCCAGCAGGGGAGACGATTACCCACAATTCCGCAGCGCAAGAGAGAGAAAAAACATCGGCGATCAGTTGTGATCACGTGATGCTCGGCGTCAAAACAAGAAGCGCATGCGTGAAACATGATACTCGGTACTCGTAAACCAAGACTTATTCGTTTTCCAAGTCAAAATTTATTAAAAATCTTTGGTCGTCTTGCAGAACACTCACAATCCAAGGTTCCACTGTATATATACGCATTTAACTGTGCAGTCAAACAAAGATGCTAGGGATGAAAACTACTGAAGAAGGAAAGCAAAAGCCAAAGGTAACAATAATAATAATAATAATAATAATAATAATAATAATTACACGCAGGCTTTTTATTATTAAACAATAATAATCATGCTTTATTGCTGTTTGTGTCCAGCATTGAAAAATTATTTGACCACAAATGGCTGGAATGTGGCTGCTCACATCGCATGCACTTTCATTTTGTAAAAGGCGATATGAACAGCTTGATTTCAGTCAAGAGTGGCAACTTTTGCAAAGCAGACAAAATGTAAAATCAATATTAGTACCCCATAAAAACAACAAAACTGAAATATATGTACTCGCTAAATAAATGCTGCCTTTTGGAAAGTGAAAGTGTGCATGCTGTGAGCAGCTTTATTTCAGTCAAACTATACTCGTATCACAAAAAAAATACTATAAATACAAAAAACATAGCGTAGCATAATGATGTCATTATCATATTGTTAACAGCTCCTTAATAGTTCATAATAGTCAGGAGCATTGTTTTAATTCCTCTTCATGATGGTAGTGTCGTTACCGGTTTCATTATCATTTATTTAGGGCTCAGTAGAACTTTGTTAAATTGCTTAACGGCTGGATATTGAAACGTTATTGTCACTAACACGTCCTTATTGCTCAAATTGCTTTAAAATGAGCTGTAGAGCCGTTTTCATGTCCTTACGAATTTATGTTAACGGCTCGATTGGGAATCCCTATGCATGAAAAGTTAACCACACTGGTAGAGACCGCAAAGACTTCAGAGCCAACTTTAAATCTAGAGGCCTCGGGAGAGGTCAGTAGCTAATTCAGCTCAGTGGAATCAGGGCCTAAGTTCCTTCACTTGGCTATGGCATGGAGAGCAAAAGTCTTACTGGCTTATTTTACCTTTTCCTACACTGTCTAAAATTGTTTCAATTGACTTTTAGATTTTTATTTTTAACCAGGGTTTTTTTTCCGATTGCTGAATTAATCGATTTTTTATGAAACAGAGAACACAAGTCAAGTCTGAAAAACACACGCAGACCTACTACATGGACCCTGGGGCAAAAGTTGAAGAACTTCTGTTGCTGCAGGCTGATGGTACTGTATTGTAAAAGAATTATCAGTCTTGCCAATCAGAATCATGAGCTCAAAGAGAATCAAGAGTTGTACTGTGTAGCTGTCCACAGACCACTCTACCCTCTCCTCCTCCATATGCACAGGGTTACCAACAGTAATTATTACCAGTATAAGAAATACTTAAAGGGCCTCATACCCAAGCTTTAAACTGGATTAGAGAGAAGAAAGGAAATATAGAAAAGTGAATATGCTAATCGCCCAAACTCATAGTTGTGCATATTTTTGTTTTTATATAAATATTTAAACCTGGCACAGTTTATAACATCGTATTCTGCCTTATGTACAAGAAAAAAAAATCTGCTGTGATTACAGAGATTAGTTTGTAATTATAGAGGACAATATCATCATAATTTTAGTGCAGTTGCTGAGAATAATATGACGAGGCTTGTAAGAGATTTCAGTTATAAAAGGGAAGTAGGCTTGTGTTGGTTTGAGAGCATTGTTTGCTAAATTGGAAAAAAAAAAAGTCAAGCAGAAATGCAGCAACATTCTCTCTTTTCAGTTAATGGGAAAAAAATTATGGGCCTCATTTATACCCCAGAAAAAAATCTTTTTCGCAACTATGTAGCCAATTTAGGGAAAGTGTTGGACATTGTTGCAGGTTACAGTGATTCATGACAATTAATATATGTCATGACAGATATGTCATGACAATTAGTAAGACTAGTGATTTTTTTTTGTTTACTTCTGCCTTAGGTTCCACAAGGTTAATTATAAACACACACATCAAACAGTTCCTATATAGTAAATCTGTATAGTAACGTGTACACTGAATTATTGTAATTTTTTCCCCCCTGATGAAACAAAATTGCAACAAAGTTAAACATCTCAGTGGAGAAGAACTAATACATTGCAAAAAAAGCCATTTGCATTGGACAGTTCCGCCTCAAACACCAAAAGGCAAACACAGTTTGCATTCAGCACCATGGACAGCTTTGCTGTGGACAGTGGAGGGGTGGGATCCCCTAACTCACCAGGCCTGGACATGGATAATGACCTACCATCTCCCTGTCAGCTTAGGCCTATAAAAAGGCCAGGGAGGGAAAGTCCGATCAGTAGTTTTTTCAGTCTATCATCTCACAACCATTTCCTGCAGCCAGTGGCTCCGGGAACTCAGGGAAAATTTTGTCACGGAGGAAGCAGCCTACAAAAAGCCTGTGACACCTGTTGCATCCCTGACATAACCAGCTTCTGCTCAGTTCAGCTCGGCCCACCAGCGCTTCTTGCCTGACAGCGACCCTGATAGGTCACCATGACTGATTTCACCATCTGGACACCTCCGCCTGTTCCGGGCAGTCCTGGCTAAGGTGAGATGACACTTAATTATTTATAACCTATAAATTTTAGAACACGGTTTTCTTTGGAACCTGGTGTGTGTGTTTCACTCCACCTTGTTGACATCTACAATACTGGTAGAATTCAGTTAGTCACAGAGAACATTTTGAAGCTAATACTTGTTACATTTGCTGTTTGTGATGCATAGATTTCCCCTGCATGAATTATAATCCACAAACATTTGCATGCAGTGAAATTGAAATTCATAAATGCCTCTCTGCTGCTTTTCATAAGTAATTACATTTTTAAGCAGCCTGACAACTTAACCCATGCTGATTAGTGCTGAGGAAAGAGCTTTTTGTGTTACTTGTTCCTTCTACATAACAGAGTGCACATAGATACATCACACCAGGAGGAATACACATTTGTAGATTATATTTTCTTACAGTATTGCTGTCTATCATAATTTTTGGCAAAGTAAAACATTAGTGATGGCGAGGTAAAGAATGTTTCCAAGGGCTGACTCGTTATACTCACCATCCTGAGTGAGAAATCCCTGTTCTCACTTCTGTTGATTCTGGCTTGGGTTTTTTTTTTCTTGGCAGAAAAAAGGATAAAAGAAAAGGATAGAGAATGAGATGAAGAGAGAGAATGAGAGAGGTGGAGCAGCTTTTCTCTCGAGTGGTCCAGGATCACGAACCTCAATCTTCTCTGAAGAAACTGATGACTGAGTAAAAGAGAAAGAGAAAAAGCATGTTATTAGTGAACTGAAAAAATATTTCGACCTCATCCACCATCATCTTTTCTTCCTGTCTGGTCTGAGAGTCTTTGTTGTACCGTGTTCCAGCTGGGAAGACTTGTTCAGATCATGATCCTCCAGGCATGGCTTATTTACTTTAGGCTTCTAATTATCAATACAGTGGAACCTTGGATTACAAATTTAACACAAATTGTTTACAAATTGTAAACCAAATTAAATTTTCCCATAAGAAATAATGGAAACTCAAATTATTCATTCCACAGCCCAAATAAATAAATACATAAAAATAATTAATACAAAATATAAAGTAAAAATAAAACAAATTCACCTGCACTTTACCTTTAAAAAAAGTCAAAATAAATCCCGACAGATAAGTGTTTTCGTTTATGCGCGCAGGCGCTGTGTGTGTGCGCGCGTAATTTGACACCGTGCCGGTTCACAAACACACACTAAAGGCGAGAGAGAGAGAGTGTGTGAACTGGCATGGTGTCAAATTACGTCAGAAAATGCGTGCACGGATGTTGATTATACCAGTGAGAGACGAGCACTTAGACCCAGCACAGGAGACGATTACCCACAATTCCGCAGCGCAAGAGAGAGAAAAAACATTGGCTCAATTGTGATCACGTGACGCTCGGCGTCAAAACAAGAAGCACATGTGTGTGATACATGATACTCGGCACTCGTAAACCAAGACTTGCTCGTCAAGTCACAATTTATTAAAAATCTTTGCTCGTCTTGCCGGAACAATTATTATTATTATGGTCCTGCTCCAGCCGCTCTGCTTTCTCTCCTGGAAAAAGAAATCACTGCTTATACTGTAAGTCATGGGACCTCTGGGTGTCTTAGGTCAAAGTCATGCAGTTGCCATGACAATGGAGCTTGTTCATAAATTAACATAACATCCACATCCAGAACTGACACACTGACCAAACAGGATTAAGGGAAACTTGGGAGAGTAAACTCTTAAGGGAGAGTAAACAGAACAGATTTTTTTTTTTTACCTTAACACACTTATACCGTCATGACAGAGATAAGACTCACACTGAGATGGTCACAGGTGAAGCTTTGGTCCATTTGATCAAGTAGCTCCTTTTTTTCCTGAGGATTCTGCTCCCCTAACATTCCCTGAGTGTGTGTTTGATCCTGTGGCCCATTGTGGAATGAGTACAAGAGGAGTGAGGCCTACATTTCTGCAGAGAAATTCCACTTTACTGGATTAGTAGAATCAGGGATCCCACAGGATCCAATGAAAATGCAGAGTTAACAGAAGGTTTATACTGCCATATGAGTGAGGGATCAGACCGTGTTCAATTCAAGCATTCAGTAATTCATCCTTAGTAACTGCCTGGTCAGGGTTGTGTTACTGTAGTTGCATCAGGTTACTAGTTAGTGTTTGTGTTTTGGGAAATAAAACCAGGAAAAATTAAAAATGGAGAGAAACTAAACTGAAAACAGTCCCATGCACATGTGTTTGTCAGTCCATCAATCTGTCTGTCCGTTTGTCCAACAGTGTGATTTCTCCATTTTCTGATCCAAACAGCATCACAGTTACAGCAAGGACAAATGTCTGAAAGGACTCGGCTTGTTGGAGACACGAACGTCCCTGTTAGTGCTGTTGAGTTCTACATGTTGAGATCAATTATGAGCTGGAGTTTTGTGGCTGAGGAGGTGTCAGAGCCAGAATTCACACACCATGCTGACATTTCTTCCTTCGAGTATTTTTTGCAGCTTTAATATTTAATTGCCATAATTAACAGAAATGTTTTGAAATTCAGAGACACAAAAATACTTGAAAAACTAAACAGTTCCAGATAGCATGATTGTGATACACACATACAGATTCAGTGTTTTTATGGATTTAATAATAAGCAAAGAACCTGAGTCAGGTTTAAGGTACTTTCATTAGGACCTGGTACAATCTGCATTACTTATTGATTTGTCATGTTTGGGGTGTAATGGCGGATGGTGTTGCCGTGGGCAGAAAGAGGGCAGGCATAGGCGCAGAGGGGCGTTTTCAAACAACAAAAGTCTTTAATCACAAAACAAGTAACAAAGAAACATAACGAACACTTGTACTTTATCAGGCATGAGACCTCACCAAGGCAGTAGTGGGAAATACAAACATGAGGGGAAACACAGGGTTACAAACAAACTTACAGGCTCTAATACTCGATACATAAACTCCAAGCCTTATGGCGAAACACAGGCTTACAGACAACCTTACAGGCTCTAATACCTGATACTCAGAACTAGCTCCGTGTTGTGACACAGAGCTTCTGGACGACCTACTGGACATTACCCACAAAGTATGTATGGAGCTGACATGGGACAAAACATAACGCGAGACACGGGACAGGGCGAGACACGGGACAGGGCGAGACACGGGACAGGGCGAGACACGGGACAGGGCGAGACACGGGACAGGGCAAGACACGGGACATGGCGAGGGCTAAAGACATGGCAATCAGCTAGACATGGTTAAGAGTACTCAACCATGGCAGTCAGCTACACATACATTTAGCTAAACATGTCTTTAGCCCAACATGCACTTAGCTACACTTACCTGATAGCTCAACACAACACTAGGGACTCGGG
>JAOVVA010000027.1:6492480-6513944 GCA_028565275.1 Leiocassis micropogon | reverse complement strand
TGTCTGCTAAGGTGTCAAGTAATGAGATGCATTTAGTAGCTTCATGTGGCAGCACGGTGGCATAGTGTTTATCACTGGTGTGTCCCTTAATGTTTCATGTCCCACACACTACAATTGTTTCTGGTAATATGTTAGTTGCTCACCTGCTCTACCTTTTGTTGACACCTGCCTCCTGTCTGATGATTGGTTAACCAGAAGACCCAGAGACCTACTTAGGCCCTTCAGGCTACAGTGCTGCAGACTAGTGATGGGAGGTTTGAATCATTTTAGTGACTCGGTTCTTTGAATCTCGTTCATCAAAATGAACGAATCTTTTTTGTCATTTAGTTAATTTTATTCTTTTGATCAGAAATAAACATTTTCAATAAACAGACCCCCAACACGTGTACATACACAAATTTTGGCTATAGTTCCAGTAATGAAAATATTACAATATAGCTGAGGACATATTATGATAAACAGAATGAGCAGCTCACTTCTCATATCTTCTGGTCCGAGTCGTTCGTTCTTTTGAATCTATTGCTCTGCATAGCGTCTATGGGAGTCGCATGACAAACGAATGAATGATTTGGACCAAAAGACTCAAAGGTAACTACTTATTTCTGTTTCCTGTACATAACCTACAGATGGTTTGCAATGCTTTGCTGATGCGCGCCCAGTAGAAAATGAACAAATCACTCTACGAGACTACTCGTTCTTTCTTCATGCCTTCGCTTGTTATCCTGTGATTGCTATGGAAGAGATACTGTGTATTACCCCTTATATACTTTTTGTTATACTTTTGTAACTACACTCTGATTTCCTCCTTGTGTTGTTGAGTGGTATTTAAAGAGCTTCTGTTATATTGAACTTTCAGTTGCATAACACACATGATGTTATATAATTTCTATCCGTTATCACCCAAATGAGGATGGGTTCCCTGATTGAGTCTGGTTCCTCTCAAGGTTTCTTCCTATTGCCATCTCAGGGAGTTTTTCCTTGCCATTATCACCTTCACCCTTGGCTTGGTCATCAGAGACATTTCATTCATCATTCATTAATCTCATTACTATCTAGACACATTTTTCTCACACATACACACTTCCATAAATTTTCTTTTTTAAATTTTCTTTTCATTTTGTGAAGCTGCTTTGAGACAGCGACCATTGTTAAAAGTACTATATAAATAAAATTGAATTGAATTGAACTGAATATTTGATAGACTTTCCATGTGTGACCATATGCATGTTTTGACTGCGTTTTTTAACTTGCTCTTCTTTGGTTTGGTTGCTTTGTTTTTGTAAATACATGTTGTATACATTTGTACATAATTCTGTATACAGTATAGTGGCTTAGTAGGAAGTAAAAGCCATTTTTTTATACCTTATTTTCTTCTGGTTGTGGTTAGTAAGGGAGTAAGGGTAGCGTTTATGTATTTCTGTTTCTTTTCTTTTAGTGCAGCATTAAGTATTTCAATTTGTGACTAGCTAGAGGGAATTTTGTTTATTTTTTTGGCCTTGAGAGAGAGAGAGAGAGAGAGAGAGACCTTCTAATTGGTAAAAGTTAGTGTGAAGGAGATGACGGGGTTTTTCCTAATGTACAGTATGTACAGATTACGTGAAACTTCTTTCTTTAGTTTTGCACTGGAGCCACACAGTCAATGCTGCTAAGAAGGGATAGCATGAAATAAGTCTCAGATGCAACTACATACCTACTTCATCACACCTTTTCTTTCAACAGCTTTCTCAAAATGCTGAGTAACTCAAACCACTTATGTGGTTTCTGACATTTTATCACACTAATATGTATAAAATTATGGTTATTTCAGAGCTAAAAACAGTAGTAGAAGCAATCCTCAAGACGGAACCACTTTCTTCCTCAGCACATAGATCATTAGGAGAAAGAGAGCGTGGGTTTCAGTCTGAAGATGGAATTGTATGAAAGATGAGATTATTTCCTGTGAGGTTACAAAGACAAGCAGTGGTTTTGAGGTAAGCATATAACATCTTGACATGCGAATAATCAGCTGGAAGCTATACGCTTGCCGTTCTTTTTAGCCACATTAGCCGCATAGCTTCAGTGCAAAAACTAGTGATTTATGTACATGAGGTATGGATGTGCACCAGGGCTGGATTCCCACATGACCCAATAACAAAGTTGCAGACATGGAACATTTTTACTTTCCAGTAGGCGGTTTTGAGATGAAGATTACAGACAGAGAAAGGGATAGCAAGGAACCTATTTCTGTTTCTAAATGTTCTATTGCCTCACAGTTCCAAAGTTGGCAAATTCACCTGGGGAACTACTGGAATCTAATTCCTTTGTTTGTCTTCCCATTTCTTTTCTAATTCGAGTGAACTGGTTATTTTGCCAGGCATATGTTATATCATAATTATACCCAAAATGTGTAATAGTTTTTTCTGTTTTGTTTGTATATATTTGGAGACATGGACATGAGACATTAATTGATTTTTTCATCAGAGTTTGTTACAGTATATGGGCTGAGCATTTAGTCCTTACCTGAACCGTATCTCAAAACCATGTACTTTTTTTGTTTATATACTCTGTATATAAACATATACTATATATATATATATATATATATATATATATATATATATAGAGAGAGAGAGAGAGAGAGAGAGAGAGCCAAGAAACAATGTTAGACATCAGTTACAATTGTGCAGCCATCATACTAAGCAATTTTTAAGTTTCTTGAGAAATTGCCAGGACATTGTGGACTGCTGATCCAGCTCTTCCAGCAGAATGAGCTGTAAACAAAAGTGGGGGGAAGCAAGGAGGCATTAGAGCTAGGGTGAAGCTAAACCCACATTGACTACCTCTGTCAAGCATATTTTTTGCAAATGTACAGTCTCTGGTGAACAAGGGCAGTTTTGGATAACATTGCATAAACAGATTATGGAATGCAACATAATGATTGTTACAGAACCACCTAGCAGCGCCATTGAGCTAAAGAGTCACAGTATATTTAGATCTGACCAAATCTGTCACCACGTGGTATGGCAAATACAGTAAAAATAGGAAAGCCTTGCAAGGAGTGGTGAAAAGCACTCAACACATCTTTGGCACCCAGCTGCCAGAGAATAAATATGTTTGTCTCAATAGGTGAGACCAACCAAGTCACAAACTGTTTGACTGCCTTTCAACCAGAAGAAGGTACTGTACAGAAACAATCACACCAGAAAAAGCAGGTTCAAGATCAGCTTCTTCCCTAGTACTATTACCCTGCTGAACTATGTCATACAACATTAGTTATCTATATCTACTGTATCTATCTTTCTATCTATGAGGTGGGATCAAAAGTTTCGAATATTATTTGACTATTGGCAGTCAGAAGACTGTTACTTAATTTCAGATTTGTACCCATACACCCAAGTTTCGTCACCGGTAATGATCCTCGACATGAAGGACCTCCTTTTGTTCCAGGGTCAGCAGCCTGGGGGCAAACTTGGCAGCAACAAGGCGCATGTTCAACTCACACATGAGGGTTTACACTTTGCTGTAAACTTTATGTTGAATTATGTCAAATGTCACTCTGGCATATTTGCCCATGCAGAATTTTACATTCACTCTTAATTCTAACTTGCTGTCCATGATAAAATTACAGACATGTTAACATACGTTGTCAAAAGTACACCAGTTGCACTGCTCATGAAGTACACAGGACCATGTCTTTTGGCACACTGACTTATGAAGGGCATTGCTGTTCTAATGTTCTAGTCTTAAAATTAGTCTTGACACCATCTTGTATCTATGTTTATAATGCAGCATAAACCATGTGTTTGCAGCTAGCATAGGTTTTGTGTAACCGACAGCCTGGCCAAACAAAAATGTGCCCCGAGCAAAGAAAACAACTAAAGAAATTTTTAATTACTACTGCTCAATAAATTAATGTTAGGTAAGAATGTTAAAAACACTGAAAAATGCTTTTAAATGTACATTTTTTTCTGAAAATAAATCATCTATTTTATGCATGAGACAAGTTATTTTTCCAATTGACAGATTGTTTTACTGTACAGTATAATGATTCAGTGAGTCAGGAGTTCATGTACACATATGTTGAATATAAACAGCTTGAAAAATTCCAAAAAATAGTTCCAAAAAAAGGTCATGGCTTTAGAAGCTTCTGATAGGCTAAGTAATACAGTATTATTTGAGTCAGTTGGAGGTGTACCTGTGGAAGGATTTAAAGGACTACCGTCAAATTCTTTGTTTGTCATCATGCTAAAATCAAAATAAATCAGCCAAAACCTCAGAAGAAAATAGTCTCCACAAGTCTGGTTCATCCTTGGGACTATTTTCCAAATGTCTGCAAGTACCACTTTCATCCCTACAAATAATACTACACAACATATGAACACCATGGGACCACACATCCATCATACCTCTCAGGAAGGAGACATGTTCTGTCTCCTAGAGATGAATGTACTTTGGTATGAAAAGTACGAATCAATCAACAGCACAGAACCTTGTGGTGACACTGGAGAATACGGGGACAAAAGTGTCCACAGTAAATCGAGACTGATATCGACATAACCTGAGAGGCTGCTCAGCAAAGGAACTGCTCCAAAACTGCCATAAAATTAAACAAGACTACAGTTTGCAGCCGCACATGTAGACAAAGAGTTTACTTGATGGAGAAATATCCTCAGGACTGATGAAACTAAATTTTAACTGTATGGCCATAATGGCCATCGTTATTTTTGGAGAAGATTGGGGGAGGGTTGTGAGCTGAAGAACACCATCCCAACTGTGGGCGGAACTGAAAAAGCATGTGCGAGCAAGAATGCCTTGGTCTGTCAGGAGGAATGGGCTAAAATTCCAGCATCTCGTAAGAAGCTTGTGAAAGGCTACCTGAAACATTTGACCCAAGTTCAACTATTTAAAGGCAATGCCACCAAATACTAACTAAGTGTACTAAAAACATCCTTTTGCACACTGCACTTTATGGACATTTCTCACACCCGACATTATAGTCCATTTATGGACATTATACACTTGTACATTCATGCACATTTGCACTCACCCTGGACATTTATGGACATTTATGGACATTTATACTTCATTTAATTTTGCACACTTCTGGTCATTTAATTTCATTTTTGCATACTTTCTGGACATTTATATTCATTTAATTTTGCACACTTTTGCACATTTTCCATATTTCGCATATTTGTACAGCCATTATTGTGTATATTTTGTACAGCTACGTTTTTTTATATTATTTTTTATATCCCATATTTTATATTTTGTTCATTTTCTTTGAAGTTTTTCTATATTCCAGGAAGAAGGTTTTTATATTTTATTCTTTATTCTATTCCCTAATTAATTTTTATTTCTTTTAATAATTTAGTTTTTAGGGTCACGAGCAGTCGTATAAGCATTTCACTGCACATCGTACTGTGTATGACTGTGTATGTGACAAATAATTTAAATTTTTTAATTTGTATGTACACTTATGACTTACTGAGAATGTGATGAAAGAAATAATCTACTATTATTTGGACATTTCATTTTCTTAAAGTAAAGTAGTGATCCTAACTGACCTAAAACAATGAATGATTATTCATTCTTTCATTGTCTATAACACTTATCCTGTACAGGGTCGTGTGGACCAGCAGCCTATCCCAGGAGACTTGCACAAGGCGGGCTACACCCTGGAGAGGGTGCCAATGCATGGCAGGGCACACACTATGGGCAATTAACCTAAAATGTCTTTGGACTGTGGGAGAAAACCAGAGTACCTGAAAAAAACCCACCAAGCACGGGGAGAACATGCAAAAAGCTGAGTTTATATTTATTTGTCAAAAGTGTAAAAAAAAATAATTAATAAAAAACATATAGCGAAAGTATATTAAAACATATATACTATCATGATTATAATATAAAAAGACTAAACCACATAAGCTTTAAAGAAAGACTGGAAACAGTAAGTCAGAAACAATTCAGAAGAATGAACTCTCACAAAAGAAAGAAAGATAAATTGGTCATGTAAGAGATCAGTTAAAGCAAACACCTGACAGAAAAAGAGCAAAATGGAAGTGCTGGATCAATATTTACAGTGTAAAGTAACAGGGCTGCATTTTCAGAGTGCTGACAGCGGCAAGTCGGCACCTTAACCCCCCTCTACCACGCTAATGAAGCTAAGCACAAATTAGTTTAATATGCACAAGATGTCTAGACTCATTAAACATGAGACCTTGTGTTGGGAGGAGCTCTGAATAGAGAGAGAGAGAGAGAGCGAGACAAGAGATGGAAAAGAAAACAGGATATCAAACAAGGGAGGGGGAAAGGAAGAAAGGAAGAAAAACATCATTAGGGAAAGAAGAATTAAAAAAGAAACCAAATATACTCAATAATAACCAAAGCATCGTGAAAATGAGAAGGACAGACAGTAAGAAAAATAAGAAGGAAAATAATGCTAGCGAGGGAGTGAGAGTGTGAGAGATAGAGAGACTTAGTATAAAATAAAAGGAGGAGGAGAGCATTAGGAGAATAAGGAAGTTAAGAAGGAAGGAAGGAAATAGCATTAGGAAATGAGGTGTATATATATATATATATATATATATATTTATATATATATACTCGATAGAAAGCAAAGCATTGTGAAAGTGAGGACGAGACAGAAAGTAAGAAAGAAAATGATAAGGAAAATGATGCTAGAGAGAAAGAGCGAGAACGATCACCAATTTAACAATCTTGCTGTCATTGTCAAGCTCTCACTGCCTCCAGAAGCTCTGTACACGTTTTCTCTTCCTTCCATTTGTGTGTGTATGTGTGTGTGTGTGTAAGTGTGCATGTTTTTTTCTGGCTGCTGCTCCTGGACCCCTCATGAGAACATATGACAGAGTGCGTAGAAGAGGCCACCAATCTTACACTCTCCCTCCTCACCACGCTCACTGTCTCTCTCTCTCTCTCTCTCTCTCTCTCTCTCTCTCCATCGCTCTCTGTCTGCCTCTTTCTTACACACACATACACACATTGAAATATCACATGACACCCCACACATTCGCACCCACCTTTGACGTACCGTACTGAGCGGTGAAAATACCATCCTCCCATTTTTTTTTTATCTACATCATGTACAAGACAACTTCCTCTCTCTCTGTCGCGACAACAAAAACCCAGGACGGTCAGAGAAAGTGTGAGAGAAGATGAAAGCAGAAACAATTCATATTATTCAATATTGTTATTTATTAAATAGATACAGTAGTATTTTTTTATTTAGTCCAAATGTTTGAATATTTTGTAAAGAGAGAAAAAACAGCAGATAAAGAAAAAATCTAATCAATAAAGGGAGAAGTAAGGAAGAAAAAGTTAGATAATTTCAAGAGAAGAATAGGAGAGAATATGAATGATAAATAAAAGTTAGAGACAATGTAATAAAATGAAAGAAAGAAATCTGAAATAAAGAAGGAGATGAGACATGGAGAAACCGATAGAAAACTCATATATGCACAAGATTTAAAAAAAAAAAAAAAAAAGAGCAGAAAGAAGTCAGGGAAAGACTGAACGAATACTTAAATACACATGTGCGAGAGAGAGAGAGTGAGCGAGAGAGAAAGAGAGAGAGAGAGAGAGAGAGAGCTCTGTCAGTAAATTACACCACCCCCTTTTTTATAAGGTAGCGGTGCGAGACTGATTTCCCCACCCCCCTTCCTCTCTGTGTGTCTCTGTGCGCTTTATTCTGATCATGGCTGAATTATTCAGCAGCCCATTAGGGTTGAAGAGAGTGAGTAAGTGTAAGAGAGAGAGCGAGAGGGGATGTGTTTATATTTAGTGATGTGTGTTGACTGTGTTGACAGCTCACTTTTGAGGCGCTGTTAACACTTCTGACAGGGGACGAGTCGACTACAATTAGTGGCTAAGAGAGAAGGGGGAGGATTCCTCTTCAAGCATCTCTCCCTCTTTCTCTCTCTCTCTTTCTTTCTCTCTTTCTCTCTCACTCCCTCAGTGATTCATGGTGTCACAAAAGAATAAAAGGGTCTCATTTGGCTCTAATCGCTCGGTGAAATATAAATTTTTGGAATGTCTCCTTGGCCTAAACAATTATCCTTAAACACTCATCATTATGAAACATTAATTCAGATGTCACTTTATATCTGAGTCAGATTTAAGACTCGAGCATTTATACCACAGCGATGTAAAATTCTCAATTAATTGTAATAACAGCAAGTTAGAGCATGAATCACAGCTGTATATTAATGCCCTGATTGATTCTTTAAAACCATTAACATTAAAACCACCTAGGTGTTTCAGGTTCCTCTTGTGCTGCCGGGTTGGCTCTGGCCCCTGGGGGCGTGGCTGCATGGGACCCCTGGGAGTGTACTGTGGTGCTTGGCTCTCTGGATCGTGCTTGTTTGTCTAATGCATTCCATGGATGCTTGATTGAGATTTGTGCAATTTGGATCAACAACCTTGAACTCTTTGACTGCTAAGCATGTTGTGATGCACTGGGTATTACAGTATCATGGCCGATCATGGCCAGCATTGACTTTTATGGAGATTTGGGCTTCATTGGCTGTTTTGTGGGATCAGACATGATCGGCTGGACTTTGGTCCCTGTGGATGTAGAAGAGCCTGGGAGCTCTATGATTCTGTCACCAGTTTACTGGTATATCAATTGTTATTCAGTTCACCTAGTGGTGGTGTTAGTGTTGTGGCTGATCGGTGTATCTATTAAACCAGCTCAATACTGGGACTAAAAGATGCAATCATTGATGTCATTATTTATTGAGTTAGTTAGTTAGGTAGGTAGGTATGTAGGCACGTAGGTAGGCACGTAGGTAGGTAGATAGTTTTTTCCATAGTGCTAACCACTATGCCACCTAAAAAAAAGAAACTGTGGAAAACAAAAATAGAGAGACCAAAAAAAGAACAAAATGAAAAGTAAGTTGAGAGACATACTGTAGCTACAAGCCTTACTTACTCACTCACTCATCCACTATACTGCTTTATCCTGTATTCAGGGTTGCGGGGACCTGGATCCTATCTCAGGAGGCTTAGGGCACGAGGCAGGGTACACTCTGGACAAGGCGCCAATCTATCGCAGGGCACACACACATACACACACTCACATACTACGGGCAATTTGGGAACATCAATTAACCTTACCTACATGTGTTTGGAATGTGGGAGGAAACCGGAGTACCCAGAGGAAACCCACCAAGCACGGGGAGAACATGCAAACTCCATGCACACAGAGACGGGAATCGAGCCTGGCTGGGAATCGAACCCGGACCCTGGAGGTGCAAGGCGACAGTGCTAACCACTACACCACCGTGCCGCCTTGCTTCACTTACTGTTTCTTTTAATTGTAAGAAAAAAACAAAACAAATCATAAGGCTGATAAAACTAGTTTATCAATGATATAACATATCAACATCTTGACAAGATTAAATATAACTCTTAACTTTAAAAATGCATGATGTGTTATGTGGTAACAATTTAAACATTGTAATTGTTGATAATCCCTGTGGTACAGGTGGAATAACACACTCTGGATCATGCTGTTATACCTAAATAACACACTTCACACTATCGCACCATCTCGGTAAGTGTTAATCCTTGCATAATAGCAAATTACAGGTTTTATGCTTGTTTAAATACTTTATTGTTTCCGTAGTAACATCTCTTTCATAGAGACTGGTGTTATAGAAGGAGTTTACAGTGTCAGGTCTGTACAGTAAGTAAGGTACCCACCAGAAAAAAAAAAAAAACTTCATGACAGATGAGACGATTTTTTTTTTCAATTAGAAATGCATTGTTTATTATGCATGTGTTGTGTCTAAAGATGTATACTTTAGAAATTTCATTTAATGTATTACTTTTTTTCTCTCGATTCCACTGCATCAATGATATCCGTACTGTATGATTTGAAACAACACTGTAAATGAGTCATGGTTAACCAACAAAATAATACCATGTTCAAAAAAATGTTCTTCCCAAACCTCTACCACTGTATGATATTTTACTGTCTTCCAATCTTAGCATGTGCATGTGGGATCAGACAGTTAGAGATCTTTTCATTTCCTAGACAGAAAAAGCACACCCACTCTATTCTGTGAACTGATAGTACCTTAGAGCCGAGACATCAATATTTAAAGAAAATGCATTCTCAGCTATAACACTCAGACTGAAGCAAGAAGCACACTTTAAATCTCTTCATTTTAAGATTTAATTACAATGTATCTCCTTTTTTATTGACTAGGTAATAGGCAACTTTACTCTCTTACAAAATATTAATAATGTGCACTTGGGGAAAATGTTGAAGGTACTGCACAAGGATTGTTCAGAATGGAAAGTTTCACAAGTGCAGCTCATGTAACAAGATATATAACTATGCTTTTATCTAATGGCTGACTTTAATCCTGGCATACCGTATTTATATTTGGTGTTTAAAAAGAATATGACTAATGCTGATATTCTACAAAAGCCAGACTGCTATGTGCACTATGTGACAAAAAGACAAGTTACTTGGCTCTCCTGTACAGAAACTTAAAAAAGTAGATTTTACTAGGGCAATCTCAAATATATAGTTTTTATAGGATGATGTGCAGGGCAAGTAACTAATAATGAGTTAACATATTTAAACTCTTTACTAACAGGAGCCAAAGATTATAGTCTCCTGGTGATACTTATCTTTCCCTGAGAAACTTACAGAAAAGACTGTTTAATGCATGAATGTAATCACAAATCATAAATTGATTCACGCAAATGTTCACAGACCAAGTGCATGCACATTTAACATATGACGACATGACACTTTCTCCCAACTACATTGCCGATATATCCTTGAACGATCCTCATACAGTATGAGGACCATTGGATGAGGACCATTGGGTATTATTCTTTTACCATTCTTTTACTTTTCTCAATGTACACAACAGTAGAGTATGAAGGTTAAAAATGACTATTTTTTTATCCCATGACTTCTCCTTTTATACTTCTCAATGTGGTGTGTGGGTGATGCCAGTGTGGGTGATGGACTGGCGCTGTCCCTTCAGCACCCACCCAGAAGGCTGGCAAGCAGTGAGATAGCGTTTGTGTGACTGTACCAATGGTACTATACTGAGACTGTTTCCCCACCCCCTAGCTCAAGCTAGCTGCTAGGCTTAGCATGTTCAACACTGAATTCCACAGAAAGAAAACCAGCATGTTTTTTGTTCAATATTTTCTTTAACTTCACCATACACTGAAAAGAGACCATGGTCTGTTATCTAAATAAACTGTCTTCCTCCCTGTTAAATATTAGGACAGTTCAATGACCCGTTTTATTGCTTTTATATATTAATAATGTGTCTATGATACAAACATACATTTGTCATAAAACAAGTTTGTAATGAGCTCAATTCTATTTAATTAGTTTAGCCCAAGAATAC
Source organism: Leiocassis micropogon (assembly GCA_028565275.1). Taxonomy (NCBI): domain Eukaryota; kingdom Metazoa; phylum Chordata; class Actinopteri; order Siluriformes; family Bagridae; genus Leiocassis; species Leiocassis micropogon. The sequence continues at coordinate 6,502,563 of JAOVVA010000027.1, read as the reverse complement.
AATTTCTCACCTTAATTTAGCATTATGTATTTCTGCGCTTAATTTAATTGTTGTTTACTGCATAGACCTTTTTTTTCAATGTGGCTGCAAAGTTTCTTGTGGAGTGAAAGCTTCCTACTTACATGAAGGATGGGCTGCTCTTCTCTATTGAATCTTTAAAAAGGGACATGCCTGATTTCCAATGCATCTTTGTGGAAAACGGAAGGGCTTTTCAAAGTCAGGCATACAGAGCACGAGAGGTCCGTTGAAAGTTATTTTCAGGTAATGGAACATCTCTAAGCCTGGGTGCAGACTACCCATTTCTTAATGAGCTATGAAAGGGGGGAACTGAAAAGAAAAGTTAAGTGGTGGCCAAACCTGCTGCCACACAGCTAATTTGAATGTTGTTAACCCTCTTCCCTCTTGGATTATACACTGTAGTTTACGGTATTTGGTTTAAAATGAACAGGTAATTTTCTCTAAATTAGGGTGATCAGCATTAAATATTAAACAGTTCAGACAGTCAGTTTGTTTTTTTTATATATATATATATATACATGCATTTCTTTTTTTCTTGTATCTTGTTAGGTTGGACCAAATGAGCAAATGATGCATGCCCGGAAGCAGAGCTGCTAAATACAAAAAGTGGCCAATTGGAGTGTAGCAAGTGCCTGCTACATCAAGAAGAGGAATAGACTCTTACTTTGTGAATTTGGTTTATTTATACATTATATTTGTCTTTGATGTAGTTGTTTTTCTTAAAATATATATATTTATTATATATCTATGGTTTTGTCTGTGTTAGTGGGTCCATTCATTTTATGTAGAATAAATCTTGCTAAAATTCTCATTGCTTGAATTTGGTTTTATTGACCACTCTGTGGGCCCTGAATCTTAGGATGCCTTCTTTAAATTGGTTTTCCACTTTTTGGGGAGGGAAACAAAAAAAACACTTTTTGAAAGTCCACCTGTGTTTTTTCTTGCTTGCCTGCTTTCTCCATTACAGGAACAAAATGCTAATAATATCCATCCAACTCCAGAAAAGTGCACATTTGTCACTTGGTGGTGGGGCAGGTATACTTATGGACAGCTTTGTTTTATTTTGCCTGGGGTTTTAGCAGCCTGTGGCCAATCTGGAATCCCAGGTACTGTGCCTCTGTTTGCCCCAGGTGGCATTTGCGAGTTTAATGTAAGCCCAGCCCAGCAAAGTGCTTTGAGCTCCTATAGATAATTTACCTGTAGATGCTTGGCCCAGCTCTGTGAATAAATGATTATGTCATCAAAGTAAGCTTCAGCAAAGTGTCAGAGTGACTGCAGAACAATGACCATGTGTCTTTAAAATGTTGCAGGCACCCCATGAAGGCCAAATTGGACAACCAGGTAATGTCCATTGTCCACTGGCATTGTCTATTGTTGGTGCTAAAAGCAGTTTTCAATTTGACTTCATCAAGGAGGTTTTTTTTTTTTGCTAATATCTTTTTATCAAGTCCAACATAGAAATGAAGCATGCTTTTAAGTACTCAATCAAGTCATCTACCCTGGGTAGTAGGTAACTAGCAAATTTTAAAATCTAATTCCGGTGGTTTAAATTACTGTATTACAATGCCTGAGGCTGTCATCATGCTTGGGCACCACAAACGATGCAGCGAATCCAGGCACTGGTGGATTATTTGATGATCCCTGCATCTCCGTCACTTCTTCCTCTGCAGTGTGGTGATGGTTATTAGAAAATAGGTCTCTGAACTGGTTTGTAAAATTTAGGGTTCCTGGGTCATGTCCTTTGGGGTCCACCTCTGTATGGGGACTGGCTCAGGGTATATCATGGCATAGCCAATGATGATTAAAATATACTAATTCCATTGAACTGGAGTGAGATGAGTGGGATTTGAGCTGGCATATGGGGGACAGTAAACTAAATATGACTTCACCCTCTATGCCTGCCAATGAAACCAGTCTTAAAAAACTTTTCTAGCATGTTCTTTATGATAAGGTTATGGGGCCAGTAAAAGGGAAGTCCATTTTGTATTAGGAAGAATAAGGCTGGTTGAGGGTGACCAGTACCTTGGTCCTCACCCTCAATGAGACAAGCTTGGCTTCAGCAATGTTTTAGCTGCTCAAACTCCTTAGGCCAAAATTCCCTCCATATGCCAAGACACAGAATACAGAGGGTTAGATTGATGTTGTGACCCACCTTATCCTTATGTTACATTATCATCACCTTAGCTACGTATGGGAGCAGGGCTTAACCAAACAAAAAACTCCTAGACATCCCCCTGCAAAAATTTCCTAACTAATCAGTGTAGGCTACATCCCACTAGAGAGGTGTACTTGCCCTGAAGACCTCTCTCAAAATGGCTTCCTGGCGACTGAATGGGTGCTTATGGGTCTGCTGGAACACCAACCCTCTTGGGATGTTCAGGGTTGCCAGCACACATATTTAAGGGCCTTCATCTTTACCTCACTTGAGGTTGGAGCTTTTATCCCTACCACCATTTCAAACCTTCAAGTGTTAAGGCTCTCAATAATCAATCCAAGGAAATACTTTGGTGCCACATTGTTGGAGACAGAGATTACTTTGTACAATGCATAAGAAGAATTTGTTCTTAAACATCTGCAGAATGATGAAACACTTAACTAAAAATCTGAAATATTTTTAGATACGTGCTACAGTTTTGAGTAATGGACCATGTTGAATATTGAATATAAGTGGTGGCTAAAGTCGTAGGTTTATGGTTCAAAGGTTCTGCTTTTAACTCAAAGGGTTACATTTTGTGACTGGAACACATTCTGACCTATCAATTGATTTGATATATCAATTTACTGTCAAAGCCTTTTGATAATAACATCACGCAGAACGAAACCATGGTGCATCGTGGCAGTTATGATTTGCTTACATATTTCTAAGGACTCCTAACCATTCTATTATTTTAAGCTGTTTCAGCATATGCCATGTACATCAGGTTGTCATGGTATTAAGTAAACCTACCATGTAGGTCATTTTGTCAATCTACAATTTATTTATTTAAGTAATCTATTTCCCTGGGTCAGTTCACCACTATCATATCCACTGCTAACCAGATATTATTTGGACATTTCAATATTCTTATATTATGGATGCATTTAGTATTAAAATAGCAGAATTTAAATATTACATCTAAATCAGTTTATAATCATTGTAGTTAGTCTGTAATTGTCTATTTTTCCTTATTTCAAATATTGTAAAAACTTTTAAGATATTTAAATCAATGAGTCTGGATCCATACTGAGGTACGATGATATACTGATGGCAAACTTTTTCCACTTATTTATTTATTATTTAAATTGTAATATGTGTTACTTTTCAAGGCTGCTGGTGCCCAGGGCATGCATTCTGTCAGCATCCACTGATTAAGTGAAGGTCTCGTATAAATAAATACACTATACTGTGAGACACTTAATGTGCAAAGAGCTTCATGGTAACATTTCATGTTAGCTGAATAAAGAATGTGAGTCCCTCATTGCAGTGCTGTTCATCAGTTCATTTATAGATATCGATTTTATTCTCCAAGGTCTAACAACTGGAGAGCCTGCCAGGAACTACAAGATACAAAGCCAACTCAAGATACAACAAGAAGATCCAAGCGGTTGTTTTTACCTAAGACCCGAGACCTAGAGTTCAGGCCTGTCAGAAAACCATACAATATTTCATGTTGAGTGAACTCAATGAGTCAAACTCTAGTTGAAAACTAAGGTTAGTTTTCTATACTGCATTTTCTATACTGCATTTTATTATACAATCTTGGTACAGTTCAAACACAACTATGTTAAGTCGAAGTTCTTGAAAACTTTCAAACAATTATATAAATCTACAGAATGTCAGTAAATATATTGTCATCACAAGTCATAGAAAATGAGGTTGAAATGAGCCAACGAACATCTCTACTCGGATCTTGTGAGACAGCCTCTGTTGCCGCGTACTGTAACTAGCTAGTGGTGCACAGTGTGGCATTTGTACGCACAATAACTGATGCTGTTGTTTGCAGTTTGTTTGACAGATGTAGTTATACACATTGCAAAATTGAATAAGTTGCCCCAAAATAGTATGCTTATTCTGGGGTCTCCATGATTATATTTGGCTTTGAATCTTTGCCAACACTATTTCCCAAAATCTCTGTTTCATATACAAACTTTGAGGGTAGTGAATTTAAGTAAAATATCTATTAAACACTTCTTATTAGGCTTCCTAAGTGTTCACAAAATAAACTTTCTATAAGGGACCAAGACACTGAAGTATCTTAGTGGAATTTGGCCTTAATAGCGCTCTGAATGTCTGCCAATAATCAGTTGACAATAAACATTACAGAACAAAAAAGAGACAGAAATACAAATTACAACAAGAGTGGTAGGAACAGAAGCATGTTAATATATTGCTGAGAGTAGCTCTTCTTGATGTGCAGGGCAAAACAGGAAAGTCAGTTATTTTGAGGCCTTGTCTGCATTCTTTTTGATGTCTTCTTTCAGCTAGAGTTTGTGTTGCTGTACCAGATCATGATGGTCCATGTCAGGATTTTTCAATAATTTCAGAGAAGAACTCAGGTTTCTTTACTTTTTTAAGTGCCTCGGGGAAAAGAGGTGCTATTGTGGCTGCTTGACAACATGAACAATTTCTAAATCTCATGTAAGTGAGTATTCAAAGAGCAGTCAGAAGACTCTGTATTGATTATGGGATGGTTCTCAGTTCTGATGTGCTCTTTGAGATTTAGTGACTTCCAGAAATCTATGATTAGTTCGTTGGTTGTGGAGGTGTTCGCATCAAGTTGCAGCATGAACCACCTCCTGTCGGTATGGTGATTCATCGTTATCTGAATCCCGTCCAATAATGGTGGTGTCATCAGCATATTTAAAAATCTTTGCCTGAGCTGTTTTGACTGGTGAGTCCACTTGTGAATAATGAGAACAGAAGGAAGGAGAGAACACAACCCTGGGGAGTTCCTCTATCGAGTGACAGAACTGAAGAGGATGTGTTGTTTACCCTGACCACCTGTATTAAAAATTATATGCTGCTGCACTTAAGTCTGAATGAGAAGAAAATTAACCATTAATTAGACAGCATCAGACAGCATGCTTAAAGAGAGCAAGATTGGAGGTGAATGAAAAAGAATGGAGCAATGTTTCACAAAGATGATGTGTCCTATTATGGAACTAGATTAATCGATTCTGAATGTATTCTGCTCAACCTAGTGACACAAATACACCTTTTAAAATTCTTTGTATGCCTTGCCCATTGTCACCTCAGATTCTCATTCTTGACTGATAGGAGTGGTGTCCTACTGTAGTAACACCTGCTTCTTTCGGTTTTGTATATTCAGAGTGCTTTTCTGTTCACCATAGTTGTAAATAATAGTTATTTGAGTTACCATGACCCTCCTGTTAATTCAAACCAGTGTTGATATTCTCCTCTTACTTCCATTATCATGGGGTTTCTATCTACAGAACATTATTTGGTGTAATCTCAACCAAGGATAGCAACAGTTTCTGAAATACTTAAACCAGCCTTTTTGACAAAAATGTCCATTTTTTGGCTCATTTCCGACGGCGCTCCTTGTACCAGTATGCATGGACCCTCCATCTTTCACGACTTACTCTGAGTAAAAATGCCTCCTTGATGCCAGAGGTCAGAGTGGTACAAGCTGATAAAAAACCAGCAGTCACTCAAATAACATCTCATTGCAACCAAAATATGCAACACATTAAACCTTGAAGCAGATGAGATATAGCTGCAGATGCCCACACCCAGTGCCACTCCTGTCAGCTAAGAACAGGAAACTGAGGCTACAGTTTACATGGACTCACCAAAATTGAGAAGATTGGCAAAAAATTGGCCTGATCTGACGAGTCTTGATTTCTGCCGCAACATTCAGATGTTAAACAACATAAAAGCACTGATCCATCCTGTCTCGTTTTAATGATTCAGGCTGATAGTGGTATAATGGTGTGGGGGATATTTTCATGGCACATGTTGGGAATTTTTTAATATCAATTGAGCATTGTTGAACGCCATTCAGCATAATCTGCTGGTCTTTGGGTTGTGGGAGAAAACCCACCAAGCATGGGGAGAACATGCAAACTCCCTGCCGCTATCATTTCAGTATGGACCAAAATCTCTAAGGATTTTTTTAAGCACCTTATTGAATCTCTGCCATGTAAATTAGTTTATCAGTTCTGAAAGCAAAAGAAGGACCAGTACTAGCAAGGTGTAGCTAACAAAGTGGCCAGTAAATGTATTCGCACATGCAATTTTATATATCTATGCTAACAATAATTAAATCTAATTAAAAAAAGCAGAGTACATGTAAACCTAGTTTTAATCACAGGTTTAAGTTAAAATAGTTAAATAGCAAAACAATTAGTCTGTTTTTTTTTCTCCTTGAGTCACTGATTGAAATTGTATTAAATATGTTGCCCAGTTTTTCCCCCTCCACAAGGACAGCCAAGTAAATACTCCAGACATACAGCAGGTCCTACAGTTGCTTTGTGGATTTTTACATATTTTCCTGAGAGACGTGAAAAAATTCACATCCGCCCACATCCAGACTACTTTTATCATCAATAATCTGCTGGATCTGAATATTATGTGGCAGTGTGGGAAGAGGCACCGGTGTTTCACAGCTCTATAAATTATAAATGGTATGTTATTATCACAGATAAACTGCGCTCTCAGGATTTTATTTTTTGGTGAATCTATGGAGAAAACAAGGTATGCTGTTAGTGTTGCAGTACTTCCCTGTCAAAACTCAAACTTTATCGTAAAATTCATGCAGTGACTGCGGAAAAGAAGTGAAAGTAGGAAAGCTCTAAATTGTGAAAATATGAAAATATTATTTTTGGGTTATTTGTAGACTAGAAGGTAGAGTTGCAGCAATACTTAGACAACTCAAAAGCTGCTGTGCTTTGTAGATCTAGTATGATCTAACTGAATCTTCAGGTTTGTAGTTCTCTGTATGTTATTACACATATAGAGACATTATTAATTGTATTTGGTTAATGCACTATTGGCCATATTCATCAACATTAATTCAAAAGATATAAGAAATGATATATTTATCAGGCAAGAATGGGACCAAATTCCAACACCAAAACTCCAGAAACTCACAATCTCAATGCCCAAATGTCTTTCAACTGTTTTGAAAAGAATAGGTATTTCACCATGGTAAACATGCCCCCGTCCAAACTTTTTTGAGACCTGTAGCAGGCATAAAATTTGAAATGAGCTTATTTTGTGTGTAAAATTTTGTTCAAATTAAAAAAAAAACGACCCAACTTTTCAATAATAAAAAAACTTAAAAGGCTGCTGTCAAATATAATGAGATGTAACTATTACCAGATAATCACCAACAATGCAACCTTAGCTACCTATCTACAATATTTGACAATAAAATAAAGCATTATTTGTTACATTTGACTATAGCTAGCAGTACATATTGACAGAATGGGGCACATTTTTACCACTTAGTTGATGAGGCAGCGTAATCTCTGGATGGAGTATCAAGGCCTAAGCATGCACACACTTACACATTACAGGCTATTTGGAAACACTAATTAGCCTGATTTGCATATCTGCATTGCGGGAGAAACCAAAGTATGTGGGAGAAACCCAGCAAACACATGGGGAACATTCAAACTCCACAGACACACACCTGTTTACATTTACGGCATTAGGCCAGATCGACTTACTTTACTTACATTATACATTTGTTAAGGGTTAAGGCCTTACTCAAGGGCTCAACAGCAGCAACTTGGTGGTGCTGGGGTTTGAACCTTGGACCGTCCAACCAGTAGTCCAATACCTTAGCCACGGAGCTAACCCCGCCCACCCGAAGGTGGGTCTCAAACCCTGGAGGTGCTAACTATTACATCTCCATGGCACCCTTATAAATACTAAAACACACAAAAAAAATATTTAGGGCAATGTGCAATACATTTTTAGAATTTTCTCAAATTAAAGTCATTGATCTAATGTTAAATCATCAGCTAACTCAAATTCCTAGATTTGGGCAAATTAAATAGTTTTATTCACAGAGATTTTTTTTTATTATTTACAAAGGCACCATTCATCCACATCTAGTTGCACCCATGTTTGGCTAGTGCTGTTATAATCAACATGACCCAGTGCCCCACTCCCAAGTACAGCTAGTCTGCTGTGCCAGGAATCCCCATGTGATAAGGAAAACACTTTTCTGTTGTCCCACTCGGCAGTCTGTGCATGCACTGCAACTGATCAACCAGTTCAGGGAAGACCAAAAACAAATTAAAACTTACACTTTTTGTCAGACAGAATAACTATAAACATACATCATTAAAAAAACTGTCTGGTCAGTCTCAGCATATGGATGGACTCCTAAGCAGCACAACAGAAAAGGATTTGAGTTATCATGTGGAGATCATGAGCTCAAACCCAGGCTGAACAGTGCTTGTTTTTTGACTAACAATGAAAAGTGACGTAATGTGAACAAAATTATTCAAGTTGGTCGAGCTCAAGTTGAGAAAACTCAAAAATCCATTGTATCACAAAGCTGTAGTATTTTAAGGGTTTTTTTTTTTCCTTCCTTTTGGGTGTCGAATCAGCCAAGAGCAAATTTTTATATAATGCAAAAATGTGCTCTCCTTCACTCTGTCACGCTGATGGTAAGGTTACCCGCTCACCTGATTTATTCTCAAAGGCAGAGTGTATTTATTCAGTGCATTCATTCAGGGTGTATGAGTGAAAGAGAGAGAGAGACAGCGAGAGAGAGAGGGTAAGTTTCTTTTGTGCTGCTTCATGTCCTAGCTGCACGAACAACTACATTCTTTTCTCTGGAGAGCCAATCCCAACATAATCCAGGTCACAGAATCATTCTTTATCGAGTTGTGCTGAGTTTTTCTTAAATTAGTGAGATGCCACCAGAAATGCGTATCAGTTTGCTGCTGTCAGTATACCGTGAAGACACAGGAGGATTGCAAATGATATGATCGAGCAAATTCGGTTCTCTTATTGTAACAGAAACAAAAATAGAGTTTGGCTTTGCATTGTATTTAAAGGAAACAACATTGTTGAATAAGCTTTTTATTGTTAAAAGTAAATTTACTTTTGAAAGGACTAGCTGCTACATTAGTAGTAAGTCGCATTATTAGTGAATCTAGTAAATGTAAATGATAAGCTGTTTTCGAATGTTGATTATGTACTGTATCTAACTGTTGATCGCTTACTGACTCAACACTAGTTCCTTTAGTCACGGAACTCATAATCTGTTAATAATAAATGATGTCTTTGGAACTGTTTTATAAAAGCAGTATTATACAAGAGGCAGTGCTGTTGTACTAGTTGAGTTGTTGAGTATTAGTATGGCGGTGATATTTTCAGCACTCGGCCTGTGCCTACAATTGCACTGCAGCGGTGCCGATATTCAAAATGACAGCGCTCCTTCTCGTGTGGTATTGCTTTACTGGATGTACTATAACTTCCAATATGGCACTGTTTTGTTACATTAGGTTAGGTTAGGTAAGCTCAGCATTTGGTCAATGTCAATAGGGTTCCAGACTTCAAGCATTCGTTGACTGCAAAGGATTTTTATTCAAGTATTAATGACTTTTCTTGTTTTTGTAATTATGTTAGTTTGGCACAATATTTATGAACCCTAATGGGTGAGTGTATGTGTGTGTATGAGAATGGCTGTAATTCCTAATTGCTTAATGTCATACTTTTGTCAGCCTCCATGAATCAAACCTGAGATAAAGTCTTGACTTCGCTCACATCTTGAGTGTTTCATTTTAAATTTAATGTGGTGGTATATAAAGACCAAATGTCAAAAAACTTAAAATTTTTCCAAAATTTATGGACCTGACTGTATGACAAAGTTAATATATCTTGCTGATGTGGCAAAACGTGGATGTGAAAAACAGGAATTGCATGAACAACTAAATCCAACAATGTAATTTAATATAAAGCTGCATAGATAATTATCATGATATATGTTGGGTGTTGCCTGTTATACATGCGGAAGGTGACGAAGCACCATGTGTCTAACATCCAGCAGCTCTGTGATTTCATTATGGAGGAGTGGAAGAGGATCCAGGCAGCAACATGCG
>JAOVVA010000027.1:6469442-6483060 GCA_028565275.1 Leiocassis micropogon | reverse complement strand
TATATACAGTATATATATATATATATATATACCTTATTATACATTATAATAAGGCATTGTTGTAGTATTTTGCAATGTGACACTTTTGCCGTACTAAATGTAAATGTGAATAACAAGAATGTTGGGCATTTAACTATTAGTGTTTTTTTGTGTGTTTTTTGTTTGTCCACAAAAATAACATATTAAATCAGCAATGGAATGTCTGTGTTTTAATGTATAATAATTCTGTGCTTTTAATACTATAAGCCACAATGCCATATAATAGTTTATACAATTATACAATATGTATAATTTATACAACTTTTTGTCTCTCTTTTTTTTTCTTTTTATGTTTTTTTTTTTACCAAAAAAAACAACAATTATTATCATCTAGTTCATCACGTTCTCTTTAATTATCCCTAATAAGGCATCAGCTGAGCTTTGCTGATCTATTAATATTTATTACATATTATATGGGAGAGTAGCAGAGGGTATTATTTCTTGTGCTGGAACAACATTCACATGCACTGTTGTTTCAGTACAAGATGCCATGTAAATGAGAACATGAATCCAGAGAAAGGGAGGATCCACCATTAGAGGAAGAAAAGGCTGTAATAGAGGCTCACGGGACCCTTTTCTGACACACAGTCATAGCTAAGTGGACGAATGTGCTGTAAGTCCCAGCATCCTGACCGCATTTTATTCTTCACATGAACCGTAGCAGTGTGTCAGAGCCACTCAAGTGCAGAGAAACTTGTCATAGCAGAGCTGTGGCTGAAGATAAAAGACACGAGTCAGTGTGTTACACAGAGTTTGTCATTCATCCGGACCACAATGGACACAAACTCCTCCAGCAAGCCAGAGCTTACCCAGCAGCAATACCTCATACGCTAGTGCCCTTAAAAAAATAATGTGTAGAATAATAACCGGCTACAGTATATGGAATGTCCGGTGAACAAAATAAAAATAGCCTTAAAACAAGTTTTACCTCAATAAAAGTGCATGGAATGCAAATCATACAAGAAACATAGCTTTGGTCTTTCATCCTCCCATATGTCTACGCTAGCTACAGCTACTACTATTAGTTGCATTAAATAGTTTGCTAGCTAGTTAACTGTTGCAGTAGCAAACATGCTTGCATTTGTAAAATTACTCATGAGCAGGTTTTCAAGTAGGATTTAAGTCTCAACATTATGATACATTAAAATTGTTTATCCTATCTAACATTAGCATAGCATGCAGGTTGTGTAGTACTCCTCAGGATAACTGACATCATGTGCTACTTAGCATGTCTGACATGTTTTATATCCAATACAATACACCCAAAATATTATCAAAATTACTAATTTCCAACACTATAATCAGACTTTTTTATATAAACTATCAAAACATTTTAAAAAGACTTGCAAATGAAGTAAAATATTAAATAAATAGACATTAAACCTCACATACCCTTTATTAAGTGACCTTGATTTCTCCTGGGTGGCACGGTGGTGTAGTTGTCAGCAGGTTAGGCTAATTGGTGTTCCCAAATTGCCCGTAGTGTGTGATTGAGTGTATGTATTGTGTGTGCCCTGCGATGGATTGGCACCCTGTCCAGGGTGTATTTACTCTGCCTCGTGCCCTAAGCCTCCTGGGATAGGCTCCAGGTCCCCGCGACCCTGAATACAGGATAAAGCGGTAAAGGAGATGAGTGACTGAGTGATTCCTCCTGGCACCGGATGGCTTAAAAATTGAACTGGCTCCCTTTTCTTCTTTTCATTGTCCTTGCAAACATTTTTGGGACCCATGGTGCTATGTCTTCACCAAATCATGTACAAAATAAAAAAATTAAAAAAAACACAAAAAAAAATCTGTGAACTCGCTTTGTTTGACTTTCCACAGACGCGAACATGTTTTGAGCAGCTCCCGCATATGCTTCGCATGCCAATGCAAAATTCAGTTCTTATGGCAAAAAATCTCGAGATGGGACCTCGTATGATGAGGTACCACTATAATAATTAGCCTAACAGTGCTATCCGTTAAGCTAAAATTGTACGCCCGCAATCTAAGCTCATGGGTAACACCACTAATTAAGAAATTAATTTGGATAAAAAAAGGTATTTTTAACCATTTTACCATAAACCCATCTGTAAAATCACCAGCAGCCATTCAGGAAACATTTAATTTTAGTTAAAAAGTATTAAGTTCTACAGTCAGAGGCAGAAGGTCTATTTACTCTGTTAGTACGTACATACAGTTTTCACCTACAGAATATGCACTTTATTTAAGTAAGTTTATTAGTGGATACTTTTTACTTTTACTCCACTACATCCTACTACAAATAGCTGTACTTTCTACCTCACTACATTTGTGCATTGAATTACATAGCCAATGCATAGTAGCATAGTTGTGCATACTGTAGCATTTAAAGCAGTAATATTGGCATCTGCTGATTATTATACATGATTGTGTGGTTTGCCTTCCCTCTGTAACAGCCAGTCATGTAACAGGTGTTTGAAATAGGAAGCAGAGCTGATTTAACACAGTGATAAAAATCGCACATTCACGATTAGGAAGATATGAATGAAAAAAAGAGAGAGAGACTCTTTTATAGAATCTTAAAGGCTAATACAACCTTAGCACTTTTGATACTTTATTCAAATTTGAAGGTAAGTCTACTTTTGCTTCAGCAGATATGTACTGTAAATTGAAGACTTTTTTACCTGTGATATTTCTTCTTTAATTCAAGTACAGGATTTGTGTACTTTGGGTTAAAGTTCAATTGACAAAGTGGGGCCAAATGAACACAATATTCTTATATAATATTTTATATAATAATAAACAGAAAAGTCAATTTAAAACAGTATATAAGTAATGTAATATAATATTCTTCCTCCACAACAGTATGCTTTCAAACAGAACAGAAATGACACTTTCTGAAGTGATTAACCTTGCTTTAAAGAAGAAAAGACAAGACATGCTTTCAAAGTGATAAAATACTGTAGGTGGAAAAATACATCAGAGCGATCACATTCATGGCATTCTCCTGTAATGTTAAAAATCTGAAGGACGATCACTGTTAAAGCAAGACCAAAAGCCATCAAGAAATCAATTACATGAGAGATGTGAATATTTTGAAATGGTTTGAATTTGTGATATACAGTACTGTTTATACTGTATGTTAAAATAATATATAAATGGTAGGAGCATAGCCACCTTCATTCATCTGGATCCCTAATTATATTTCCCTACATTTACTCACCATATAAAATAATTTTAAACAAAGCTATGAAAGAGAAAGTAAGAGAAACTAACAAAGCCAGGATACGCTAAAGGAAGGAATGCCTCCACCCAGTTACCCATTGTTCTATATTAAATAAATATTACACAACGGTTTAAGTGAGATGGCACCATGGGTAAAAGTAGGCCAGGACAGGGTGGTACTGTCTACCACTAAAAAGATTCAGTGGCAGTATGCGGTACAGGAAAGAGAGAAGAGCAACTGCCCACAAAAACACACATTAAAACCAGTCACAGAATCACTTTCAACAAGGAATGACATCTGATAATGTTATGTCATCTTCTAAGTTGTTCTGGATTGCCTCAGAACTGTCTGTGTTGTGTTTTGAGCTTTCATCACTGCTAGTTAACGCGAGCTACAAATCTAACTAGCATCTAACCCAAGACTGAATCCCAAATCCCTATCTAACCCTTAAGAATGGCATTAATTGTTGTATGAAACAAGGGATTCTACACCCTACATAGTGCACTAGCTTTATATGTAAGGCTATTTGGGATTCAACCCCAGAACAGTTAATAAGTTAAGGCTATTCTAAAGCAGAATAAGTGGAGACATTGGAGAAAACTTTCAATAAGTTTGAAAGATTTATAAGACAGCCCAGTACCAGTAAGAATCTAAAAGAAGTTTGACAGCAAAAGACATTATGAACATGGGGAGTGATGTAACTTCATAATGGCCACCACTGCATTGAAAATAATTTTGTCCATTTTTACAGACAATACCGTAACACAAAAGGAAGTTCTTTTGAGAAACTGAACAGCTCGACAAACTAGTATAATGAGATTTTTTGAGAAAAAAATTTCCTTAAAGCTTCAGGGCAAGAAGCAAAATTTAGACAGCAGCAATTCTTGGAAGTTTAAGAGTTCTTGACACATAATGACCAACACCTCATATTGATACTCCCCCAATGCAGTACTGTACCATATTTCCCTAAGCCACACTTTCTGACTACATGCCATCTGAGTGCACTTAGACATTTGGACCACATTATGCATGTAAGAAACCCAAGTCATTTTCAACTCCGCACCATATGAGAAGGTGTGAATTTTGTTTTCTAATATTTCATTTGCTGTTGGAAACTAGATTTATTTATAGCCTGTAAGTGGTGGGGACGAGGCTGAACTACCATCATTAAAGCGTCTCTCATGTTTTCTCTGTTTTACTTTAGTCCATCTCTCTCTCTCTCTCTCTCACTCGCTCACTCTCTCTCTCTCTCTGTCTCTCCCCTTTCTGTCTTTCTTTCCTGTTTGACATTTCGACTTGGTCTCTGCATCAAGAAATCCCGCTGAGTATAGTGGTATTTCTTCCGTTTGAAATGTAAAGTGAAAACCAACCCGGTGGGCTTGGGGTCTTTCTGAAGCGCTGGTGTCTTTTAAAACAGTGTCTTGTATTCTCTCTCTCTCTCTCTCTCTCTCTCTCTCTCTCTCTATCTTTTTTTTTTTTTCAAAATGCATTTTGATTTAAAAGTCTGGGTTCACAACCAAAATGTTGATTTGTCTCAGATTATATGATCAGTATTCCTAACTCAGCTGACAGCAAGTAGTATTACCACTTCAAATCATTTCTCTTTTTCCTACTTCTGCTTTATTTGCATTGCTGTCTACAGTTCACATAAAACTAATATTTACATTATAATCATTGTTCTGCACTTACATTTTCCAATATTAATCAAGACAGTTTTGTGTTGCATGCCAGATAAGCACTGGCGATGCATATTCATCACTATCCTACCACTATCATCTCGTCAAACCTGAAACCATTCATGGGAATTTGACCAAACCCTTACAGAACCTAATAGAAACAAAATAGGATGCAAATGTGCACTAGCTATTTCATTGATCTTTCTGACAGAAGAAAAAAAAGTTTCACCTTTACTGGCCAGGCAACACGTCTTCCAGATTTTTGTTACCATACAATTCTGTGTTAACTTGACGCATTCCTTCTTTATTAAAATTCATAAAACACTACATTTCAATACAATTCTTAGCTATATTAGTATTAAGTTAGCAATATTTTTATGCTTCTGTGTTTTATTCGGAAGGGCACCACTGGCATCTGGTCTCATTTATTCTGGTCTTCTCAATGTAGAAAAAATGAGACATATACAGTAGAATGGTACTGTAATAAAAACAAATATTAAGTCTGGAAATGTTTCAGTTTTTTTTTTTTTTTTTAGGTTTGCATCACATGGTTTACATCCACACAAGCTTTCTTTCATTCCCCACAATTATAGAATAATAGACAGTTCAGAGGACTTATGTAGCATTATATCACCTACAAACTGGATTCCCAGAGAGCCCATTAAAAAGGGAGAGAAGTAACTAAAAAGTGCGCTGCTGCAGGCTGAGTAAATTGGCTATCATGATGACAACTCCATCTAATATAAAGCAAGACTTTATATTCACATGTCACAATATCATAATTTAAATCGGTTCCTACTGCCTACTATCATATAAAAGGGTTTAATAGACCTTGCTCTTAAAAAGTGTTAGACAAATGTACTGTAGAGCAAACAAACAGCGTAAATTATACCTGTGCATGTCCCATAAGACACTCTTGTCACACTTCTTGATTCAGCATGATGAAAATTGTCATTGCAACAGTGCTATTTACAATTGAGGAGGATAAAACATGTTCTGCACCTATGTGTAATAAGCCGAAGATTACAGCAACAATCAGAACTCTGTGCTAAATTGGTGTTACTTTTTAATTTGCAATAATAAAAATATGATATATAAATATATAAATATATTTAAAAAATAATAATAATAAAAAAAAAGATGCACAATCCCAATATTGTATAAAATTATAAAAATATGATGTTTAAGAGGTATAAAATAAAATCTATGTTCCCTATAGAATAATAAAAGTCCCAGTTCATATTATTATAACTACACTGTATGTACTGTATTCATGTATATTCTAAAATATTATTATACTAAAGCATTATTTAATGTCCATATGTTACTGCATTTAACCTTGCTTTGCACTTTTATATTACTTAATGCCTAATGCTGCAAGTTGTGTTAGAGGCATAAATCAGTATCACTATTTCCACTAAATAACTTTGATTATTACTTATGCAGCTAACCTGCCAGCTTAATGCTGCATTCATGACCAAGTATAACTGTACTATAGTCAAGCAGGAATCTTCCACTTTTAATCGGAAGAACATTCAAACTCAATGCACACAGACCTGAGGTGGGTAACAAATGCTCAACCCTAAAGTGTGAGACTACAGTGATAACCAAAACCATGCTTCCTATTGTGGAATTTCTCACTTGTTGTACCTATAAACAGCCTTTCTTCATTCTTTTTTAAAATTGCGCTACTAAAACCCCTCACAGCTTGTCATTTTTCACTTTGTGAGTGAGCTGTGTGAGTCAACTCTACTTTACCCTCAAAGCCATTGGATGTACTTGTTACTTTCCTACTTGATTCATGTATTAATTGTATAATGATTTTGATTTTATTATTTTTTTTATTCATCATGTTTGTCGATTGGTTTGTTTGATGACTTTTGTTATTATAAAATACTAAATTGATTGGTTTCATTTGTTTTCAAAACTGTAAATTCAAAACTGTAATGTTTTTTTTGTTTGTTTTGTTTTTTTACTAACAATGTACTGTAAGAAGTACAGTACGTCCCCTACATACGAATAAGATCCATTCTGAAAAATCATTTGTAAGTCCAATTTGTTCACAACGATTGTTTTGGTACTAGAATACTAACGCACAGTATAAACCTAACAAGTTCCATGATCTTGTTCTTTTGAATCGTGCCGATGGCTGAACGATTGTCTGCCATCTTTTCACCTCGCTCCATTCTCTCCAATCCAATTATAGTCTCCATTATCTCCAGCACCAGGTTCATCACCTCTGCTTTAAAGCTTGCTTCCGGATATCCCGGGATGGACGCTGCACGCAGTTGACAATGTACGCCGGACATTTGATCTAACTTCCGTGACTGAACATGCATGAACACATGTTTGTATCTTGAAAAATTCATAACTTGAATGTTCATATGTAGGGGAGTTACTGTATTGAAAATTACATGTAAGTAATTGTGGAGAAAAAAGCAATGTAGATCTAGTAGTTTTGTCAGAGCTACTGTTATAGAAAATTAATTAACACCTTCTCACCAATCAGACAGGAGAATTGAACATCACTGTGGTATTGGCTCTGTTAACAGACTTTTTAATTTTTATACTTCCAAATTATTACATCTTAAATATTACATATTTAAATGTGTCTTTCGTGAGTACATTCACACACAGACCATGTGTTTACTCTGTATTTATTAAAGAAAGCAAAATGGTAGAACATCAGCTTCAAAATATTTATTGACTCAAAAGCACAAGTGTGACCTCTGATCAAATCTCTGTAGCTTCTCATTTGATTTCTTGTGCTGTGCTCTCATTGAATCCCACACACAGGGTTAATGCTCAGTGTCTGAACACACCCTCCAGTTTTTTTTTTCCTGCTCGGTTGTAATTAAAACTGCAGGTGGGAGATCCAGTGTTTCCTCCTCCCAGTGTGAAGTGGAAGCCATCTGGTTCAAAGGAAGGTTATTGTATTCAAACACAACAAGAGGTTAAAGCATCAAAAAGCATCAGAACCGTTGATCTGACCTAAAAGAGACCTGGAAAAAGACCTGAAAAAAAAAGAAAAAAACAAAGCTGACATGCGATAGTCCTTCTGTGACACAAAGCATGAAATCAGAGATAAGTTTAAGTTCACAAGTGGAGTGATATTTCTGGGATGTTTCTCACCTTTTCACCTTCAACAAGCTGTCGAATCCCGAGAGGAATCACAATTCATTGTCAGGTTAATATTTTATAGGCTTTAGATAAGTTCCTGAGTGCACTACCAGGAACTACTTTCACTCCAAATATCAAACATTTACTCTCAACGTTCCCACTAATTTTTACCATATTTATTTAATGCCTCCTTTTTTTTAATCTGTCCTGCTTCAAGAAGACACACCATCATTGAGAAATTTTATTTAAATAAAATCTAACTTTTCATGTAAGGAAGAAGCATGGATTGTTAATACTCACAAGTGCAAACAAATTCTCAAAATCATTTTAATCTTCAATACTATAAATCTTACTCATGAAACTATGCAGATAAATAAAAAAGCTACAATGCACCAAGCAAAGTCTTACAGTACAACTAGTACAACATACCCTGACCTTACATTTAAACTTAACTATAGTAAAAATGAAGAATGTACCAATATGGGAGTGTATATAATGTTAGCACCGGTATGAAGGATATTCCACCAAATCAAATTCTAATTAATAATAAGGAGATAGGTATGATTTTATTTGTGGTTGTTTAAGGGGTGAAGTGAATCTTTCTGTAAGGAGATCTAAGTTTCTATTGTCAGTGCTTTTTGTAACATAAGAGATGCTTTCCATCATGGGAGAGTCTTCAGTTGAGATTCAAAAGCAGAGGTGGCAGAAGTATGCAAGCTCAATACTCGAGTAAAAGTACTTGCCTAAAAATGTACGCCACTACAAGCAGAAGTACCACTTGAAATTTTTACTCAAGTTGAAGTACAAAGTGTATCCTCTAAAATGTACTTAAAGTACAAAAGTACAAGTACTCAACAAAGAAACAGATTCTTCTGCATGACTTCCACATGAGCTATTTATTAATATTACTTTAGAGTATGTTAAATACGATTGAAGATGGTGCTGTTGAAAACTTGAATGTGCAAGTCTAATGGATTGGTATCAACAAGATTCGACTTTAATTAAACAAATGACAGGTAATATCATTATCCTCTTTTGTTACGTCTGTAGCTTAGCAAGCTAGTTTCTACCATTGCCTCCCTGTAAAATGTGAGTAGTCTATGCAATTAAACATGCATTAGCAAACTGCAGCTCATGTAGCTAATATTACCAGCATATCATTCTTTATCTCAGAAATATTGCCAAGAAAAGAAATATTTAAATATATCAACCTCTAGGTTGAACTATTGTAATGCCTTACTGTCTGGTTGTTCCAACTAGGTGGATAAACAAGCCCCAGTTAGTTCAGAATGCAGCAGCGAGAGTCCAAGAGAGTCCTCACTAGAACCAGAAGATACGAGCACATCACCCCTATTTCATACACACTGCATTGGCTCCCTGTGAAATTTTCCAATGATTTTAAAATATTACTTTTGACGTATAAAGCATTAGATGGTCAAGTGCCGCAGGATCTGAGTGAACTGCTTGTGTCTTACGATCCACCACGCCTACTTCGATCAAGTGATGCAGGCTGCTTGTTAGTACCGCATATTATGAAAACTACAGCAGGGGGCAGAGCTTTTTCTTACAAAGCCCCAAAGTTATGGACACAGTTTCAGTGTTTAAGTTTAGGCTGAAAACCCATTTATTTAGCCAAGCATTTTTGTGAAAAGATTTGCCGTAGGTAAAGGAGCAGATCTGGTGGGACTCATTGATGCAGAGTATTAAAGGTGAACTTTTATATTTGGATGCTGTCTTCCCCCCTCTCATTGATCACTCAGGTTTGTTGACGGTGGAGTGACTGGTTGCTTTATCTCCCAGGGAGCCCTCATGTCTGTGTTTCCTTCTGGCTCTGTTTTTCCCTTTTGCCACCTCAGGGAGTTTTTCCTTGCCACTGTCGCTCTCGGCTTGTTCATCTGGGACAATCTGACAATCTGATCATTTTGATTCATACACGTTTTCTCACATTTCAATATTTTTCTTCTGATTCTGTAAAATAATTGTGGTTAAAAGAGCTATACAAATTAAATTGAATTGCCCGCATACAGAATACAGTATGGTTAAAGGACATGGTAAATATTTATAATTACATGCCTGTTACAAATAAAGATTGTATTTTTTGTAGGAAAAACAAACCAAGTGCATATAATCCATAACTTTTTTGCTCACATAAGCTAGTTAGCTAGCTCGCTTCTAATTTTACCTTGACAAGTGCACCCACTGAAGAGGGTTGAAAACAGAGCCAGAAGAATCTGCAACTCGGAGACCAAGTGGGTGGGATCAATTGCCCAGGTAACCAATAATCACTTTGATGCCCGAACCAATCCTACAGTTGGCAGTAATGGAACCAACATACTTGATTCCAACTGCCATTAAACAACAAAGAAGAAGAATCAATCTGTGCTTTCATGATGACGTGCCAGACATTTTTGCAAACTTGGACTGGTGGAATTTTTTTTTTGTTAACATCCTTCTCATATAGGGTGCAGCTCAGTCTTGATATGGTGTTTGACAGCATAAACGCTTATGTTCAAGTCAGAAAATCAATGCACTTTTGTGTAATTGTCAGCTGAAAAGTAACAAGTGTCTATTTAAAATTAAACAAAACTGTTCATACCACCAATACATGCACCTCTAAGAAAAAGCAGAATGGTCTCTTATTTTCTTTCCAGAGCTGTATATCTCACTCCATAAAACTCCATTTAATAAATGTTTCTATTTGTGTGGCAACATTTTCTGCATGAGTCTAAATCAGCCTGATTAATGATTTCCGTAAGTAGAATGTACTAATTTTTCAGGTCTATCATTAGAGGATCATACAGTATAAGCTGGCATGGAGAACATGTTGTTGCATGGTCTGTTAGACAATTCAGTCAAGATTCCATTGGGATCATCTTGTACACTGTGACAAGTAATAATTTTAGAAGACCGTTGTAATCTCAAAGCATAAAACTGGATTTATATGCACCCTGTAAATACTGACATAAGCTTTTCATATGTACTCAAACTATATTCTATAAATATGTCAAGACACTATGAGTGTGCTATAAAGCAAAATGAAATGTTACACACTGAGTAACCTTTATTTAGTTTATTAAGGACCTTTTAAACTCGAACATAAACTCCATACTCTAAAGGGCATCGTTTTCCCAGTGAAGACATCATCTAAATCCAGATCTCGATGGGATAAGAGTCAAGCACTACACCTAAATGTAAGCTTCCATGAAATCCTGTTGTTCTCGCACCAGAGACAGCAATCCCTTCTGAAAACGTGTAAAACTGTACAAATCCGATGGGATTAAACTTTTTTTGAAGTACAGCTGCAGAGGCGGTTTCAAAGGGATGCGGTGTTCATGAAGCAGCAACAAAAGCGACGCTTCAGCTGCCAGGTTTATTCAACGTGAATTCAGCATCTGTTAACGACACAGACTAATGAAGGTTTCAGCATCTGAAAAGAACATTCAGGTTTTATTTCATATAAATGAGTACATGCCAAATATATCATAATGTTAGGTAAGTTCACATGTCAGCTGAATTTCAGGCCATGACAGGTATTCTAGTTTATGACCAAGTGACCTTGTGGATCTAAGTGCATACTACCTGCCTTATTTAGGTATCCATCAGGAAACAAGTAATATTTTTTAAGGAAAATTTTGAATGGAAAAGCATCAGTAGTGGGATTAGGGCCATATGGTGCAATAGCCAAAATTGCCACATCTGTACAATCTATGCCCAAAAGTTTTTGGACACTTCAAATAACCTCTATCCTTCATGGAAGGGATTTCCAGTAGATTTGGGAGCAAAGCTGTGGGGAATTGTCCATTCAGTCATAAGAGACTTAGTAAGATCAGGCATTGATGTCATGCAAGGAGGCCTGGAGAATAGTCATTGTTCCAGTTCATTCCAAAGGTGTCCTTTGAGGTTGACATCAGGCTTCTTGAAAGACATTAAACTTGTTCCAGTCCAACATTTGCAAACAATATTTTCATGTAACTGTAATGCTACTAATCACATGCTAACAAATGTGGACTGCTAACTTTGTGATGACAGTTTGGGCAAGATCTACAAGTGAGTGTAATGGTCAGGTTTGCACTGTTTGGTCATACAGTGTATGAATGTGTATTGTAAAATAATAATATAACATTAACACCACATAACATTACTGCATTAACACTGATTATCAATTATATACCTGTGAATCGGTTACAGGACCGGTGCCGCCCATGGTTCACCCATGGGGCCCAAAAGCTAACCAGTCCGGTGTGATCCCGCAGACAAGCCAATGCAGTACTTTCACAGAACTGCTTTCAAAAATCAATGCTGGCCACAATAAAAAGGCACCAGAGCACCCAGTGCAGCACAACCCGCGAACCAACAAGCAAAGAGCCCAAGACTTCTAAACTCTCTCCAGATTCCAATCTGATCAAGCAATCCATGGAATGAACTGGACAAATAAATCTGATTAATGGATGCTCCACCCCACAACACACAATCATTCCCCAAAGGTCCACAGCTTCCCACGCAACAAAAGGGAAACCTATACAATACTGGGCATAATGGTCTGCGTTGTAATGTTTAGTTTAGTTTATTGTTGGTTGTATTAAAATTTAAATACCAAGTGGATTTGGATGTACTAGAAACACCTCTGTTCTCAGTGTTTCTGTTTCAATTTTTCTTAACTGGTCTCAGCTACAGATGTACATGAGACTGTCAGTTCTCTTTAATAACTGGTGCTAAATGACTACCATAGCTAACCGGAAAAGACAGCTTACAGTATAGGTAAATACGGCTGTGTCCTCCTTAATACTTTTATACAAATCAAATATAACATGCAATTCTTCCTTCCCACTTTGGGCCATTACTTTTAACTTCGCCTGATGGTGTCATACATAGCCACTATGTTTGGTTTTAGTTTTGCATTTCCTGGCTATAGGTGAAGAAAAGGAAACATAGTGCACTTTTTTTGGCCTTCTTTAATCTCACTTGCACAATAAACCCCCTCCTGATTCGGGTGTACACCTGTCAAATACCATGCAATCGGAAAATCAGCTTTAATAGTCTCCACTGTTTTCAATTACCTTCTGCAGGCTTTCTGGATCTGAGGATGTCACGCAGATCTGCCTGGTAACAATGTGACATGAAGCTTTGCTCTTAATCAATAACTTAATTTGTTCATGTTAATACTCTTGACCTCAAGGGTACAGCAAAGGAAACCTTCCCGGAAAAAGGTATATTCTGAAAATAAGTGAAATGAAGGGGATATCAAATGCAATACATTTTTCTGTGGTTAAGTGTTAGAAAACTGTTATACCACACATTATATAATGTTCTCATCATATGAATAGTTAACAGATTTTTCATGTTTTATACAGTCCTTATATTACACCTCATATATTAGCACAAAGCATTCAGGGAGAAGCCTGTTTTTATTTCACTAAATTGTAAATGTACCTGGTAAAATTTATCAATCAGAAAAGCACAAAGTGAGCAGTTCATTTCGAAACTAGATGGTAATGAACTCATACCTATGAAAATGTCCTTCTCTCTCTATATATATATATATATATATATATATATATATATATATACAGTGGTGTGAAAAACTATTTGCCCCCTT
>JAOVVA010000027.1:6441789-6469342 GCA_028565275.1 Leiocassis micropogon | reverse complement strand
AAGAATAAGAAATCAGGAAGGGGGCAAATAGTTTTTCACACCACTGTATATATATATATATATATATATATATATATGTGTGTGTGTGTGTATGTATATGTATATTACTTTTTCACTATGACATTATTTATTTAACAAAAGTTAAGCCCACAAAAAAAACATGTGTACCCCTTACTGCTTCCACAGGTTTTAAGAGGGTAAGTTACAACCAGGAGCTGCTTATCATCAGCCCTTGATTTATTGATCATCAGCAGGTGTGCAGACATCTATAAAAGCAGTTTTTGCCAATTTGCTGGTCTGGAGCATTCAGGTGTGTGTTAGCACAATGCCAAGAGGGAAAGACATAAGTAATGGTCTTAGAGAAGCAATTGTTGCTCCACATCAATCTGGAAAGAGTTATAAAACCCTTTTTTTAAACTATTTGCAGTTCAGTGTTTGACAGTAGTAAGATTATTCACAAGTGGAAAAAGCATTCAAGACAGTTGCCAATCTTCCCAGGATCGAACGTCCCAGCAGCCCAAGGTCAGACCGTGCAATGCTTGGCGCTGCTAGCTAGGCCTTGCTGAGCATGATAATTGTTTAAGTCTATGACGGCACAATAAGAAGAAGACTGAACAAGTAGGGTTTATTTGGAAGGGTTGAGATGCCATTTATGTCTAAAAAGAACATGGAAGCAAGACTGTTTGCAAAACTGCATCTGAACCAACCACAATGTCCCATGGACAAAGGAGACCAAATTGGAAATGTTTGGCCTTAATGCCCAGTGCCATTTCAGAACACACAGAATACAGAAACACCTCATACCCAATATCAAGCATGGCAGTTGATGGGGGATTATTTGGGCTTATTGTGCAGGCACAGGACCTGGGCACCTTGAAGTCATTGAGATGACCATGAACTCCTCTGTATACCAGAATATTCTAAAGGCAAATGTGTGGCCATTTCTCCGATAAGTATTTTACCTAAGGCTACACACCTGTTTAGTCTCAATCTCCTGAGATCTTTTCACATTGCGTAGGTGAATCCTTATACCTGAACTTTATCCATTAAACATACCTGTGAGATCTACTGTTTTTTATTTATAGTTAGATTTCACCAAACCTTTAACTGGTCTCAATAACACCATTATTTAAAAAAAAAAAAAGACAAACATGATGGCTCACCACTATCCTTCTGGGTATTAATAATGGGTTGGAAAGTGCTTACCCTAATTAAACATACATACATACATACGAGGGATGTTCAAGTCAGACCAGGATTTTTGATTGTGTAGAATAAGAAGCAGGGTCAGGACTGTACAGTGGATGTGGTAGTAACTCCCAGTCGAGTACCTGTAATGTTCAAGTGGTGTTCAGGAATGATTTTGTGTACAGTTCTGACAGACAGATGAGTCTCTGCCACAAGTTGCTGACAAGTTATCTGTCAGTTTTCATGGATCAGGTGTTCCACTCGCTGAATGTTCAAAGGAACTACTTCAGTGGGCTCCAAGCCACCTCAGCCGGGATCGTCATTCACATACATATGCATATTATTCATTCAACAATAAAGTTTAAACTATTTGTTTTGTCTATCTATCTATCCATCTATCCATCTATCTATCAGTCTGTCCGTTTATTTACAGCTAAGACGGTTTCTCAGAATCTGGTTGAAACTAGAGGTGTACATCAAGCCTTTTATCCCATGGGATCTAACAAAACTTTCACACCAGCAAGAGGATTTTACTTTTAAATAATGTGTCAATGGGCAGATATGAAGATTGTGGGACAAACATGGACCATCCAAATGGACCTGTTAGCATTGACTGTTTCAACCTTTTTAATTGTTGGTCAAAGACATGGTGGTTTAAATGAGACTACTACTTGTTAGGTTTGGTAAACAATCCCAATTAAATTCATTCTAAATATTATAAAGATATAGCAACAAATGTAACTAATAAGTGAATGTGTTGAAAACAATGTCTGTAGTTCAACTTCTCTAGTTGAGACATATTACAGTGTTATTGTGTTATACGTACCTAGTAATACAAGCACACCTACTGTACAGTACATATAGATCCACATAGAGCTAGGTGGTTTAGGTGTTGGATTACTAATCAGAAGGTTCCAGGTTCAAACCTCAGCACCACCAAGGTGCCACTGTTCGGTTCTTAATTAAGGCTTTTAACTACAACTGCTCATAAATATAATGAGAAAAATGTGAATCCCTGTGCTTAAGAATGTTTGCCAAATGCTATAATGTACATACGTTGGTAAATATGCAGACTGACAGTCCACTGCCAGGCCAAAGTCCAAAAAACACTGCTAAAAGTCTGCTATCATTAAAAATTTATGTTCAATTTTTTCTTCAGTTTGCTCTGTGGCCATTTTCAGTGTGTGTCATGAGCTATTGATTTTAATAAGTCAGAACTGCTGTGAACTCAAGGAATGATGCCTGTATGAAAGCACACACTGGCACTCACTGAGCCAATCAAGATTAATGTACCATAAACTTATCAGGATCAGGACAAAAAAGAGGGGGGGGGGGTGGAGGGCATTTTTCACACTTAATTTAACAGAGCATAAACAGTTCAGTATATATTAAGTATTAAGCAATGTTAATAGACTGGGGAGTGGTTAGCTGGCAAGGTAGACCACTGGAAGCCTCTGTGGAGTGTGTGTGTGTACCATGATGGGATATATTAAAAGGTATATACAGTACATATTTAAATAGCATTCTTGAATGCAAGGTTTAAAAGAAAATAACAATTTAAAATGAAATTTTTTACATATATGGCCAAAACCTTATAAGTAATCTTGAGCCAATCCTTGTGCGCATATACACTACTGCTCAAAAGTTTGCGATCACTTTCTTCCTCCTTGCCCATTCCTGATTTTTATTTCTTTCTACATTGTAAAACAATGCTGAATGCACCGTCGGGTAACTCTAAATGAACTTCTCCTCTGCAGCAGAGGTACATTTTTGTCTTGCTTTCCTGGGATGGTTTTCACAAGAGCCAGGTTCATCATGATGCTTAATGTGTTTTGCAAATGCACTTGACAATACTGTTCTTGCAAGAAGTATTCCAGAATAGCTGACCTCCGAGTCTTAAAATAGCAACTGTGTGCCACAGACCACAGCACACCCAGAGGTCTTGTAGTGTAATACCCTGAAGGGCCAGAGTTGTCCGTGCGGCACAAGGGCAACCTAAAAATTACTGGGCAAAATATTTTGAGTTGTAATGTTTTGGTGTATGGTTGGTATACTGTGTATACAGCATGTACAGAATTTGGAGCACAAGGTTTAAATAATTTTGGATTTGCTGATATCAACCCAGGGTCAAAAATATACATATACATACAGTATCACTTAGATTATTAATTCAGTGTTACTGCATTTAATTGGACTTTTAAATGTATTTTGCACAAGGCTAATTAAGTTGAATTTTATTTAATTAAATCTAATCTAATCTGAAGGTATTTTTGTCCTGTATTTAAGCCTCCAAATTTAAAAAGACTCCAGTGCATTAAAATTCACTTAAATTACTAGTGCTGTTACTTCATCAGTGAAAACATTAAGTAATTCTGTAAAAATATTCAGTTTAGCTTTTCCAATTAATATGCATTGGTGCTGGTGTTTGTTTATATTGAGCAAGCATTTTATTAGTAGCTTACTTTAAAGTAGATTATTAAATCCAGAACATAATTGTTCATAACTTCGCTTTCACTCAACATTTTGATTTTCACTGGTGCTGGTTAAACTTCAGACAGATATCTAAGATAAATTATCTAAATATATATAGATATCAAAAAAATCTATAAATTCTGTTCAGCAGTTGATTTAAGACACGCCCACAGTTTGACGCATTCACAGTAGGCTGTTAAAACTTGCGGTTCATAATCTTCCACAAACTGTGATTTTTTTTTTTTCATTTACTTCTCATTTTTTTTGGAGTAAGCCATACTGTGTCGCATTGTTGTGTGTGTATTTAGGATTGTGCTGGCTTGCTGGTGCATTGCAGTTGCTTCTGTAACATCCACATATGCTGTGTATACACGGTAAACTATTGCATTGGTTGGCTCTGTTGAGTGATGTTGAGTGAAAAAAAATAATAATATACATACAGTTGGGCAAAAAAAGTATTTAGTCAGCCACCAATTGTGCAAGTTCTCCCACTTAAAAAGATGAGAGAGGCCTGAAATTTATCATAGGTATACCGCAACTATGAGAGACAAAATGAGAAGAAAAAAAATCCAGAAAATCATATTGTAGCATTTTTAAAGAATTTATTTGCAAATTATGGTGGAAAATAAGTATTTGGTCTCCTACAAACAAGCAAGATTTCTGGCTCTTACAGACCTGTAACTTCTTCTTTAAGAGGCTCCTCTGTCCTCCACTCGTTACCTGTGTTAATGGCATCTGTTATCAGTATAAAAGACACCTGTCCACAACCTCAAACAGTCACACTCCAACTGCGTAACTGACCTTGACTTGCCAAATAACAATGCCAACCATGAAACTTTTTGAAATAATCACTTAAGTTTAAAAAAAAAAAAAGGGAAGTCTTAAAAGCTTTTAATTTTTAGTATACCATTAAGTGCATAATAAAGTGCTAAAATTATTATGTGAAAATATAATTGTTAGAAAATTATAGAGTATAAGAAAAAATAAATAAAAAAATGCTGATGTTCTGTTATGTTTTTCCTTTTAAAATCATTAGTAAGACACCTTTGAGAGGAACCAGATTCTAAGGACAACTTATTCTTGTCTGGGATTATAAATCATTACACTCTACAGATGTAGTTGTTTTAAAGGTGATCTTCTGTAATAAGTCTTGGATTGAGCACAAGTCAGTCATGGTTACAGCAACAAGTTTATTTACAAAACTAAAGGTATTAAGGTGAGATTATGCACTTTTGCAGAAGTGGTTAAGTGCACCATACCCATGCGGGACATTTAAATGAGTCCTAAGTGCTGAATCTCAAAGTAGACATAAACAAACAAACAAACAGCAAAAAATCAATCAAGTCCAGAGGACAAGCGATAGACGTATGTTTAGGATCAGACACAAAGATCAAAAGCCATATTCTTTTTCTTTGTTGAACAGGTTGTCAGTGGACTACACTATGTTTATGACTTAAAATCTGCAAAAGAAAAAAATGGCTTCTGCTTAAATCGTTTACAAAGCGATAAATACCAAGATTGTGTCTGGATATAGAAACTTACTGCATCCCTAAAAACTATGCACCTACTGTTGGTTCTTTACAGCTATTATCAGAAAATTGAATTTTTTTTTGCATGTGATCAATATTTGTTCTATTATAACAAAATTGTTTTGCCAAGCATCAGATACACTGTAAAGATTTAATTTATTTATTCATTTATGTTTGACATGGTGGCATAATGATTAGGACTGTGGCATCGCATTTCCAGGGACAAGGGTTTGAGTTCCATTTTCAGATCTGTGCGTGTGGAGTTTGCATGTTTTCCCTCCAAAGACATGCAGATTAGGCTGACAGGTGTTTCCAAATTGCCCATAGTGTGTGAATGTGCTTATGCTTGTGCCCTGTGTGTCGAGTTATCTGGGAATTTGCACATCAGCTTCTGCTTCAAACTCGAAAAAAGCCATTAGCCAACTACAGGGGACATGAGGATCAACTCTGGAATCACTTTTTAATTCTTGTGTCTGACAGCTTTGCAGGTCACACAACAATTGTTCAAAGTAGATTCAACTAAGTGGGCGATAACCTTAAATAAAAAAAAACACAAAAAACATCACTATTTCTGATAACCAATAGGTAAATCATTACTTCTAATAAATATTAGTTAAATAAAATGTAAACAAATAAAACAAAATTATTTAACTAAGATTAACACATACTATTCCATAAACCGTTTAGCAAACATGTAATACACATCATATTACATTCTTTGTAAATACATGGAAACACTTAAATAACAATCATAACATAACATAAGTTACTCTTTCTCTCTTATATTGAGCACAATAGTAATTAAACCAAATATCAAGTAACTCAGATTCAAGTGATCAGTCCTTCGTATAAGTGCGGTGTTATCATACCATCGGTGTCCCTGAGATGACCAGCAGCCGACGCGCTTCCCTGTCTCATGTTACTGACTGCAGTCTCTCACACGCAGGTTTTTATACACAGACCCTATACTGTTACATCATAGTAGACACTGTAAAGTGGCGATTCTCTGTCACAGATGGTGCTTGTTTGTTGAGTCTGTACTGTACCTTTGCTCCATTAGTGACTGTGAGGTGATGCATACTGTGATGTCATACTCTGATCGTGTCACAGTTGTTCCTGGTTGAATGACTTCAGCTCCATCATTTCACTTATTTTAGCCTTACACTGTGTCCAGGTTGAATCCCACCTTGTGCCACCTGGGATACGTGGCAGGTCTCCACAACCTTGTACAGGATAGGGGGTATTGAAGAGAGAGAGAGAGAGAGAAAGAGAGAGAGAGAGAGACCTAGAGAGAACATAACAGATTGACAACCTCAAAGGAATCATAATAATACCTTGTTTTTTAATGGTGCATTATCTGTAACCTTTAAATCTTTTTCAAACCTAGCTGCATTTTAGCTGCATGGTGCCAGTTTGGATTGCATGGTATGTGGGCAAAAAAAAGGGAAATAGAATTCAGTATAGGTTATTTGGTTTCATGTGGTGATGGTTACAGCAAAGAAGAAAGCAACATTGCCTTGCGATGGATTGGTACCCTGTCCAGGGTGTACTCCGCCTCGTGCCCTAAGTCTCCTGGGATAGGCTCCAGGTCCCTGCGACCCTGAATACGTTATAGAAGATAAGTGAGAGTGAGTGAGAAAGCAACAATACTCACATGCTGCCGCTGTGGATGGCCCCACATTTATGTATGTTATATCTTTAAAAAATTCATATTCATACAGTAAGTGAATAATCTTCCTTGGATCCTGCTCTAATTATAAATAATCTGCACATTGTTTTTGACATTAAACTGTATGAGTCCATTATTGGTGTTACCCAGATGGTTCCTTTTTTTTTTTTTTTTTTTTTTGCAAAACCCAGCACGCACCATGATGAAACTGGCCTTCATCAAGACCAAACCTTATTTCTACTGCAGAGAAGAAGTTTATTAAGAGTTACCAGCCTCAAAAATCACCAATTAACAAAAAGCACCTCAGATTAGAGGCGTTATGAAGCCTTTACAGAGAAAAAGTAGCAGAGACATCTCAATATCAACTGTTCAAAGGAGATTATTGCATATTTTAGATGCCGTCAGCATTATTTTACAGTGTTGAAAGAAATGAAAACCAGGAACGAACATGGAATTAGAAAATGTGTCCAAACTTTTGACTGGTAATGTAGCTGCTCTTAAATTATCCAATTTAAGGATTGTTCTTTTACCTTATACTTCCTCTCAGCAGGTGGTTGGTAAGTCCGTCTGGAACTGGTGCTTTAGTGCATCTGAAGAAAAATCTGAGTTTAAAGCTTCCAAATTCTCCCAACTGGAGTTCAGTTTGTTAGACTCACTGTAACAGTTGGATGCAATAAGTAAGGAGTTAATAAAAAATTAAGAAAGAAAAGAATAACACAAATAAAGCATGGTTATAAAACATACTCTTGAATAACTAAGCCTAGGTTAACACACAGCCTATCAAAATCTTTTCTATCACATTGAGATGTTGGGATGTAGGTAACAATTTAGACTGTCACACTAGGTGAAGTTCTCTTGTTGTTCTAGGTCATGACAAAAGCTCATGTAGGGAGGAGCATAGATCAGTCTCTGCATGCTTTCTCTTGTTTCTTCTTCTTTGAGATATCCTTATCCTTTTTCTTTGAAGTCGCTGCAGCGATGCTGTTTCTCCGCTCACACATCCTGTCACGCTGAGACGTTCATTAAGAAACCCGCATAACAAAAATTATGAAGATAATCGAATGAAGATGACAAACTATCCATACTATGCACTCTTCCCAACACTACCCAGTTAAGCAGCTAACTTCAAACAAACAATCACAACACAACTGTGAAAAGTACAGTTTTTGTGAAAGTTAAGAAAAACTATAGTAACTTGTTACAATTTACAGATAAATGAAAAACATACAGGATCCATAATAACTAAGAAGAGGAAGCCTATATTTGTCACATAGAGAAATCCTGTTCTTCACATATCCCAGTTTGTTTAGAAGCTCGGGTCAGAGCACAGGGTCAGCTGTCATACGGCGCTGACGGAACAGAGAGGGTTAAAGGTCTTGCTCAAGGACCCAATGGTGTCAGTTCGGTGGTGCTATGGCTTGAACTCCTGACCATTAACACAGAACCTTAACCTGTGGGCTACCAGCACCCCCAAAAAGAAAGTTATAAAAAGGTATTGTAACATTACCCTTGACTATTTTTAATATAAATTGAACTGTTAATAGTGAATTTCTAAGTGTAAGATCTTGTTGATATTTCTTACTATTCAAATGAGCTAATTCGCATAAGCTATATGAAGATTAAAGATATGGACAGTATGACTGCATCCATCCATTCATCTAGGAACCTCTGTAGTCCAACTAAGGACTATGGAGGCCAATGTTGACCACGATATTTATTCCCATTTTTACGACCTCCAGTCAACATTTATACATGTGTTAACACGCTACTGGCAATTTGGGAATGCCAAATAATCTAATCTTTATGTTTTTGGATTATGGGAGGAAACCAACCAAGCACGGGGAGAACATGCAAACACATGCACACAGACCTGAGGTGGGAATCAAACCTGGATCCTGCAGGTGCAAGGCGAAAAGGCTAACCAATGAACCAATAAACCAACATGCTGCCAGTATGACTACAAGAATAGTCAAATTCTGTTTTTCACAAGAAACTATAATGCTAAATGGGGTATAAATGAAGATGAAATCAATAAACAAGCAAAAAAATTATACTGCTGCATGATGTGATGCTCTCATTTTGTCAGTTTCCTGCTTACATGCAGGTTCTGTGCAATAAGTTGAGGTTGATTCAACTTAATGCTGTGTGTGTGCGTGTGCGTGTGTGTGTGTGTGTGTGTGTGTGTGTGTGTGCATCTGACGCCTGGAGAACTTTGACACTTGAAATACTTGGCTGATGACAGCTCACAGTGAATCTTCCACCCACAGGGAGCCACTTCACACAGTTTTATTGATGCCAGCAGTAAGGATACACAAGAGCACATGACTTATACATGGAGTATCCTGTAGTCTTCACTACCTTGCAATATCTTTAAAATTTTGCTGCAATACAACTGTACTATTTAATTGTAAAATTCCCCAATCTAAGTCCTCCTCATCTCAGTGATGATCAATAATCCAGATAGAAACAGAGCCTGAAATCACTTTCCACATTTAGGGGATCCACAGGTGGGAGCAGAAAAAAGAGATTGAGAGAGATTGAGCGAAAGAGATTGAGCCTGAACATTAGCTATGGAAAAAAAGGTTGCTGGTTAAACTTACAAACTGATACCCTACTAGTGACATTTTTATACATTATCAGCATTTAGTGTGTGTTCTTGACATTTGTGAAATAATTGCAAACTCCAGTGTGTGTGTGTGTGTGTGTATACCCATATTACCCAGCAACTGAATGCAATGCTGGTCCAGCATTGCATGCAGTTGCTGGGTAATATGGTTGTAGCAATGTGGCAACCCACTAAAGGCGGGGCTTGAACCCACTCCCCTACACTTTGCCAAATTATTATTTTGATTATGTTAGTGTGAATTTTGTATGATTTTATAAAATACTTTAACCATGCTAGATTAATCAGCCTTCAGTTGTTTTTTGCATTTAAGTATACAATTTTAAGTTGAGTTTTAATAAAAAAATATAAATACTGCCTTAGTCCCACAAGGTTATAGAATAATTCAAGAATCCCAATGGAAGTGCTCGCCCTATCATCCAGAGATCGCGAGTTTCGATTCCCGGGTGATACTATAGGCTCCCGCAGCCGGAGGTCTAGAGAGAGCTGATTGGCCGAGCTCTCTCAGAGGAGAGGGATGAGAGGTACTACAGCCAATCAGGCGCATCTGTGAGCTCATGCAAGTGGAAGGAGCGGATAGCGCTGCCCTCCGAGTGTGTTATGCCACCCACAACGGTGCGTGAGCGAGCAGTTCGAAAAGATGCGGTCGGCTGGCGTCACGTGGTTCGGAGGAAACACGTGATCGGCCCTCCCGACTGAGTGGTAGTAGTAGCCTTAATGTGGGAGCCCCCTAGTGACGGGGAGGAATTGGACACATCTAAATTAGGGAGAAAGTCAGGGAAAAATCAAAAAAAAAAAAAAAAAAGAATCCCAATGGAATAGAGAACAGAGCAGACAATCTGAGACAGAGCAAATGCAACAGCTTCTCACACAAGGCTCTTGCATTTCATTTCTCTTTTACACAAAGCCCTTGTGCATCTCTTGAGTGTTGTAAACTTATCTTGCTGCTTCATTCTCCTTTGACAAAAGTGCATCATGTACATCAAATACAGCAAAAATAGTGCTAGTAATATCGGGATGAGAAGTACTGATTTAGAGGTGAAACAAAAAGTTTAAAGTATCGTAAATTGTTGTGTTAAGTTTTAAATGTGTGTTGATGAAACATCCAAATTGCATTATGTCATATCTTACAGAACGTATCATGGATGTTAAATGACACCTATAGTACGTGTAGCTCCTGAATGCTGAAGGAACTAGAAATGTGGTAACAGAATGTACACGTTCTTTTTTCTTGGCTTCAAAATTCTTTCAAAATTCAGTGAGCGTATTTAGTTCACTCACAACAGCCACTGTTTTGACCAGTGGCAGCTTCATTTCATGGGTCATGTGACAAAAATAAACTCTACAAATGGCTTTTCAGGAAGCATAGCAATGCAG
This sequence comes from Leiocassis micropogon, assembly GCA_028565275.1. Taxonomy (NCBI): domain Eukaryota; kingdom Metazoa; phylum Chordata; class Actinopteri; order Siluriformes; family Bagridae; genus Leiocassis; species Leiocassis micropogon. The sequence goes on along the minus strand of JAOVVA010000027.1, from coordinate 6,458,484 downwards.
CTGTTCCATGTCAAAGTTGGCTTATAATGTGGAAATTCACCGTTTTTTAAAAGGTTTATTAAGATTTTTTTTAATTATTAATTTTTCTATAGTAAAACTTTGTGTGCCAAAGGAAAATAATTTGCCAGAAGGAGTAAACGTTGGAAAATCATGATTTACTGTCATACTGTTCATATATACAGTTATTTGTTAACCCTAGTTTTTCACTCAAAAGTAATTAATTGAAAGGTCCAAGTATTTATTGACATACAGCTAGTCAGCTATTGGCAAAAACTTGTATAATGGGTAAATATAACTTTATATTTGAAGTTTCATATGTAAAAAGTATTATAGTAAAATAAAAATTACAGTAGAAGTTCTCTGATGAACACAAAAATACCTTTGATTCTGTCAGTATCTTAAAAAATCTGCAAAAAAAAAAAATCAATGCAAGTCTATGGGGAACACTTACTTTTATACTCTTTCTCTTTCCTAGGGTTCTATTATGGATATCTATTGTTAGATGCAGTCAGCTTTAAGTAAACAGCTCCAGGAAGTTGACTTTATTACAGGACAGGTAGTGAAACAACTTTAAAAAGAGATTAAATTTAAATAACATTGTTTCTGTTTTGTTTTTGTTTTTTTTTATGTTTGGCTTAGTGAAATTAAGTGTACAGTATTCACCTCTCCAAAGGCTTATCGTATTTGTAGGGCTGCAACCTGGAACTGAAATTGATTAAACAATCTTTGATGTATAAAAAAAATAGCCTATACTGTAATACTAATGCATATGGGGATTGAGACTATACGGTTTGCAAAATTATTTAACAATTAAAAGTATAGAAATGTTTTACTGCAGAAGTATTTCTACCAGTTAAAGGGTAATATGATCTTATTATTAAGATAAGATCTTATTATTAAGATTAAGGTAAAATGACAGAACAACAAAGTGATCATACAAATGTAAGTCATTTTGCAAACTGCATTTTTTTTTTTTCCTCCACTTCAATAATCCCACTTAAGCCCATTTCAATCCCAGGCTAACTAAACAAAATTAAGGTAGTCGATTCTTATGCAAGGCACTGTAAACCCATTAAAATGATAAAAAATTAAATAGGATAAGGACTGCTCCGTCTTACGAAGGGGTCATTTTTGTACAAACCGAACAAGAATACAGTCATGCAAAGCTGCAGGCATTGATGAATAGCAATGAAAGTCACACAGCCTTGGGCTCTGATGCTCACAGTAGCAGAACCAAAGTGCCAGAACGATTAAACACACATTTACTCACTCAAGCTCAAACTATTTCGTTCTGCTTTATTTTTTTCTTTTAACCAAGTAGTATTTAATAGATTTGTTTCCCAGAGTGAAAAGATGGCTACTAAATAGCGGAATACAGGTCATTGTGCTTGTTGGCACCAATAAAGATACCCCATAAATGATATTTTACAGGTCAAAATCCTGCATCAGTTAAATACACTATTATGTGTTGTATGTTTCTAAATATATGTAAGTTAAAGAGGCATTTCTTTTAAGACTGATTACAAAGTAATATCACTTCTTGTCCAAATGTTGCATCTGTAACTTATTAAATTTACATGTATAATCCAAGTATCCAAACAAATCAATAGTTGTAGGTAGGAGAGGCTATTAATGAATTCTCAAGGTTGGCCTAAAGACTGTACTAATGAAATAGAAATGTTAATCAAAGCACACAAGCTTAGTGTGTGTATGCTCTTTATTTACAAATCAGATACCTCCAATCAATATGCAAGGCTTTTGGCAGAAAAATAAATATCTTAAGAAATGTTAAATTAATCTGTGTTTTTTTTTATTGCATAAAATTAATGCCTCATATCTCCTTAGCATTCTGTTGATTAATGTGCATCTGCTTTTTTTTTTTATACATTCCCAAAAAAGAACCTATACACATCCATTAATGTGTGCATTTAAATTTTTTGTAAAGACAACTATTGGCCTCTAGTATTTCCTGTTCTCAAAATCAATGGAACCGACATAAGAGAGAGCTTAAAAACTCATGGGGAATATGTGTCTAAAGAATAAATACAAAACATAAACTAGCAAAAGCCGGCATAATCAGCAGCTGCATACTGTGTCCCTAATTAGGAGCATTAAATTGCAAACCAATATAAACAAATTTGCTCCAAAAAAAAAGAGTTGCATTTAAAAAATTCTGAAGCAATGTAGGCCAAATGTCCCCCTAGCTCTAATCCCCTTCATCAAACATTTAGAAAACAATATGCAGCACACTAATATTAGAAGTTAAGTTAAGTCTTTATTTGTCACATATACATTACAGCACAGAGAAATTCTTTCTTCGAATATCCCAGCGTAACTGGGGTCAGAGCGCAGGGTCAGCCATGATACAGTGCCCCTGGAGCAGGTAGGGTTAAGGGCCTTGCTCAAGGGCCCAACAATGGCAATCTGGTGGAGCTGGGGATCGAATAATCGACCTTCCTTTTAGTAACTTAGTGCCTTAGCCCTCTGAGCTACCACCGCCCCAAAGTGGTGTTCTATAGTGGATTTTATTTAATATGTGTTTGGTTCTTATTCTACCAAATGCAGTAAATATACTCTATGAACCACCATCCATGGTACAGTATCTCACTGTCATCAGTCCAGTGTAGACGTGTCTCAAACCACATACCCTATTCACTATGAATGAGACATACAGCAAATGCCATCACAAGAATGATATCATCTTGAGTCCACTAGAGAGGTGTTCCAAAGAACCCACCCTAGTCACTATATGAGATGTATACTTTACAATTTAAAAGTAATAACACTGCATTGAAAATAATAGGAGATGCTACAGTAAGTATGAGTAGGGCTTTACTCCAAAAGTAGAGATTGGCTAGATGGATGAGTTGTTTAGTTGGTGGATGTATGGATTAATTAACATTGTGGTAGATGCATGTTTAGATGCATGGATAAGATAATGGAAGGATTTATAGCTTCCATATAGCATTTATAGCTTGCCAGATAGATGGATGGATGGAAGTACGGTTGGGAATAAATAAATTGATGGATTTAAGGATAATTAAGATGTAAAATGGATAGATAGATGGATGAATGAATGAATATTAGTTTGAAGGATTGATACATGGATGGATGGGTGGAACGATAAAAATGGTTAGATGAATGACTGTGCAGAAACCGTGGAATGGTGATCAGAGTCAGTTAGAGCTGGTTTAATCTGATGAGAGCTCATCGAGCCAGTAAATTTCAAAGCAATAGAAAACTAAATCATGTGGGATTTTAGAGAAAGAAAGGGAGAAAGAGAGTGGGTCTCTGATGTGAGAAGAGGACTCACACTGTGAATAGAGGTCAACAAACAGCAACAAACTCAGAGCTGCCACATATCACACCCCACTGGAGATGTGCTCCCTGCCAAACAGGCATTTTAAAATAAATATGCCAATTAAATGCAATTAACAAACATAGCAATTAACAGGATTGGTGTGGGAAAATCAGTGCTGCTAATAAACAATAACATTTGGAATTATTTTGCAACACAGACTGTAATAAATACAACATTTTACACTTATAGTTTAAATAATGTCTAAGAGTCCAAGAGTTGTATTTTATGGATTGATAGGGATTCCTTTATGCAAACTTGCCAAGCAGCTCAATGTAATGGAGATTGAGTATAATAGATGTTTTTGGAATTTTATAATCCCCAAAATAAACTGGTGTAAAATTGTGATCTTTAAATACTTGGTGGAATTTCTTGCTTTGTCTTTTTCAGGGATCCAACTGGAAACGGAGCTACTAAGTTTATGTCTTTAATCTATGATACACTCGTTATGAGAATGTTTAGGATATGTATGATAATGGTGGCTCAGGCGGTTTAGGATCTACGGTGTTGATCTGAGGATCCAGATTTGGGCCTATGCCATCGGTGGGTTGCCACACCCCATACTCCCTATCCATTGCATGCAGTGCTGATCCCAATAAGCTTGGATAAAATGGAAGAGTTTTGTCAGGAAGGGCATCTGGTTTAAAACCTGTGCCAAGTTGTGTGCAAATCAGAATGGTCTCCTGTGGCAACTCCTTGACTAAGAACTAAGAAAGAAAGGATAAAATGTGAGTGATTATTTATCTGAATGTTTATTAATGAAGTATAGACATTTGCACTTGATATCACAATGTCTGTCTATCATACAGTATGTCTGGCCACTTCTGGATAGGATCCAAAAAGGATGTTATTTACTGGATTCTATTGCCAAAATCCACATACAAAACCAGCACTTTCAGCAAAAAAAACACTTCTGAATACGTTATGTCATCTTAATCAAATCACTGCTGCTAAAGACAGCTCCATATTCTGCTTAATGTTACATGTGACCACTGAGGATGGTTCCACTTAGAAGGCACTGATATGGCTTTGCTACTGTATGGCTTATCACTTATCACTCAATCAGTCTAATAGTTTTATGCCTGAAATTGCCTGAATTGCCTTTGTACCCCTTTGTGAACAGTTGGCCACCAAAACGAAGTGAACTCCATCTTAGCTTAAATTCAATTTCCTGTTAAGCAATGCACTTTGACCATATAGCATACTGTTATAGAAGAGATTTATTTATAGCTGTGCTATCCGGTATGACCTAGATACAGTAATGGTTACCGTTTTTTACGTTTGTTTTTTTTCTCATGTCATCTCAGGGAGTTTTTTCCTTTTTCCTCTGGCTTAATCCTTAAATTTTAATTTTTACATTTACTTCTTGAATTTTCATATTTGTAAAGCTGCTTTGTGACAATGTCTATTGTTAAAAAGTGATATACAGAAATGCTGATATAATTGTGGCTAGTAGATCTTTTCATAGAGGTTCTTTTATACGTCTCCTATCCTTCCTTTACAATGTTTTCTTTTTTCGTCTCTGACATTTGTTTCCGAAATGTTGTGAGATGACACTGTAAACACCATCCCCAATAAAGCAGCACACCGTTGTGATAAGAAGGGTTGATGTAGCAGGACATCTTGGTCCAGTGGGAAATGATGACACACTCTCACCTCGCACACGCCTCATGTGTGGCCAGTAATGAGGACATGGCACCTGCACCAAGCTCAGCACAATCCATTCTTATCCGGAATTCTGTCTCATAGGGATGTGACTATATATTCATACACCATGATGCACATAAAGGAAATCCAAAATGGTTAGAATGAGATGTGCAAAATGTTGATATTTTCCTAAATGCAATCTGTCATTCAAGGCGTATTTGAAGTCAGAATTGTATTTCTTTAATTTCACACTGGAGAAGCAGAGATTAAACCATATTTGCTGCAAGTGTATCCAAGATCCTTCCAATTTGGTCATTGCATATGTTACTACTATTAGCTTGTTCTCACATTAGCCACCAACTGGTGAGGGCTAACACATGCTCCATCAAAGGCGGGTTTTTTTTTCTTTCTTTTTTTTTTCAAAGAACTGCTTATGCCATGCCACAGCTGAATGTACTAGGACAAAATGCCAACTGTTTTATTTTGCATACATGTGCATTTATACACCAAAAATTGTCTAGTGTCACTCTAATTGACAGGGTAGAGAGTAATACCATCTTTCCAACCAGAAGAGAAGGCCCAATTATTGTCTACAAAAGACTGCTGGCCACAGATGGCTATGGTATTGTCAAGATTTGAACTTGAGATCTCTTGATGATAGGGAAAATGCTATTCTAAGTTTTCTGTCTCTCTCTCTCTCTCTCTCTCTCTCTCTCACACACACACACACACACACACACATTTATACAGCTACATTAATAAATATATATATACTGTAATTACTATGCAATATAAATCAGTTCAATCAGTTCCACAGTAGAGTAGATATTTCGGCAGCAATGAAGGGCATGAGCTGGCAACCTGACCTTCTGCTGGGTACGCACCCTATGGTACTATTTTGACCAGATGGCGACTATTCGTTGTAAGCTTTGCCAGATCACATGTAGCACAAGAATTTATTGGAGATGGTTGTAGCTTGTCAGCTGTTCATGATCAGAGCAAGGACCAAAAAAGACCAGATTAATAGATTTAACTGTTTAAAGCTGTTATATTAAGCTTTAGTAATTAATCAAAATATTATTAGTTATTAAAATTAATATTAATTGTCGCACTGGCCCAAGAAGTTACTTCTCTCTTGGACAAAATGGCAATCCAAAAGGTAAACCCAATTTAAAAACAAGACATTTTACAAAAAATAAGAAGGGTATTGGTTTATATAGAATTCTAGATTGGCTAAAAGTGGATTGGCTTCTAAACGTCCTTCTTTTCCATACACTGTTATCAATTATAATTCACATGTAGCTAGCTTCACTGAGAATGCTAGCCAACATGTCACCCCCATTATGTGGCAGACATCATTATATTTACAGTCAGATTCTGCTTCTGTAAATTTAAGCTAGGTCAATAGATGTGGTACTGGCAGAGGATAATAGGGTTATTAATAACAGCCCTGGCAGAAATCCCTTTGGGCTTGCTGAAACTTCAAGCTTTATAGAAATGGGATCAGATTAATTGTTCAACCATCTGAAATTACAGGAAGTCCAGCTGGGACATGTAGGCTCTTTCTAGTTAGAAGACATTATCCCAGTGTCATGACAGTCAGATATACAGTACTGTGCAAAGCCATCCCTCATTTCTTCATATTTTGCTTCCAAAGAGCCAGACTTTCTTTTATTTTTAATATAGTCTCCAGATTTCCTGATGAATTTTTTTGGGCTCTTATTTTTGGCAAATCTTTGCCTCTAATTTTCAGTCCAGTCCCAGTACCTGACCAGTTTCAGAAGAACATGTTTTTTTTTTCTTGTTAAGCCACAAAGTGACCTATGAATCATTCAGGAATAAAAAATAATTTAAAAAAAACATCTACCTTAAGGCATTAAACTATGGTTGATGCTGAATGCTGAGTGGTTGGAACTGAGAAGATGGGAAATGCAGTTGCTGCTTAGATTGTTACATAGACAACCTTTTTAACTGTATCTTTGTAATGGGAGCAAAAAATATATATATATTCCCATTTCTTTAATTTAATCTACAGAACTTAATTAAATATGAAGAAATCATGGGTGGTTTAAGACTTTTCCAAAGTACTGTAAAAAGGACAGCACAAGATTGGATAGCTTTCTCAATTTTGCACAAAGGTCCATGATTAGATTGAATGGGAGGAATTCATCTACCAGGGTTGTACAGTGGTGCAGCAGACATTGAGAGCCATGCCTATACCCAGAAGCGATGTCATAGATCTGGCCAGTTGTGCCTGTGAGATTGCCCCCTCTAAATCTGCCAAGTACCTCAACCTAACAGTCCAGGAAACATTCCTGAAAACAAGGTCCTCTATTACACAGGTCTTGTACGCCCTTCAGTGTACATTATCAACATAATGTAGTGCATAGAAAAATCACCAAAATACTAATCTTTCTTCAGGGACTGCTTGGGAGCACAAAGTCTTAATCTACAATAAAGGTTGCAATTGCACTGCTTCAAAGTACTATGAATGGTATCTGGGGTACAAGCACTTATGATAGCCTTTCTGAATGGGGCAAGATGATTCCTTTGGAAGCAATTCCCCCAGGTCCTAGTGTGTGTGGTGGCGGGGAACCTTTTTTTATATGCAATAATAAAAAGAGTAGGAGAACTCTTTCCTCCTATTGATGATAAGTCAGAACATGTAGCCAGATAACTCCAAAACGACCTTGTGGTTAAACCCTGGATTTCGGCCCAAGGTAATATAACCCATTTTTGGAAATCAATCAATTGAGCTTGCAGATTTTGGAGGCAAGCCTGCAGAGCATTCCTTGTGCCCGTCTGCACCCTATGGTACTACTCTGACCAGATGGCAACTATCCTATGTCAGGGTTGCCAGATGATTCATCACACAGAGCATAAGCTTTTTATGCAGAAGATCTGCTCTGGAGATTGACTGTAGCTTGTCAGCTGTTCATGATCATGGCAAGAAGGATTAAAAAAGGCCAGATTAATAGCTTTTATTCTGTTTGCAGCTGTTACCAGAATGTATTATAATCAAGTAAAGTGATTTATTATTTATATATACAAATAGCAATTTAACCTGTTTCTTTCCATCACTTCAAAAGGCAGCATCATATCTTCAGATATTCCTTTAATCATTGTCGAAATTTTTTCTCTTTTCTTTTTTTTTTGTATAATTTTGTCTCTTTCTAGAATTATGTCTTCCAAAGCCTTGACGTTCTTCCCTTTGCCTGCCATATCTGCATTCTCATAAAACTGGGAGATTCTGACTGTGAATTAAACAGGAAGAGAAGGACAGAGAACAATGGCTGCCATGCCTCTCAAAGTCTCGGCAGGAAGCCTGCACTCTCCCACTGCACCTTGACGTGAACTGAAATATTGGTTTTCACGTTAGTGCCTAATAAGGCAGAGCGCACCAGCAGCAACGTCTTTCATCTGTCCAATTATGGAGAGATCTGCCCCCAAATCATTTCCTCCTCCTCTTCAGATCTTTAGTCTTTGGAGGGATAGCATACGCTGACTTTCTCATTCAAAGGACAAAATATTAAGAAAACAAGTTTTCATGCTCCCAGTTACTAAAAAATGTTACCTGCTGAAAAATTGGGACACCTTTAATTAGCTCAGCATAGGGTTGTTTGCATGCCTTATTTGAAGAACCTGGCTGAATGAGCTCTTGTTACAAACCTTGTCTATAAAAAGGAATAACAATTAGACATTCATCTATCCTTTGTTTGCTTTGTTCAGCTTTGGACCATCATTTCCAAAACTAAATGTTCAGGAGTTCCTTTTAGAAATCACTTATTAAGAAATAACAAGTCGACAATATCATAGTTTGTGATTATAGCGTGTAGCCAAATAACAAATGAACTGAAGAACTTTACATTAAGGCCCTTTACCAATTTTTTCTGCATGTTAAGCCTCTAACACTTGCCAACACTTTCTATAAATCAGGTATGCAGTATCATCCATCCATCCATCCATCCCTCTATCCACCCATCTGTCCATCCCTTATCTGTATCACTTAATTTGTATTATTTTGTAGGGGCCTGGAGCCTATACCAGGAAAATTAGGGCACAAGAAACCATATGAAACCCACCGAGCACAAGGAGAACATGCAAACTCCACCCACACAGAGCAGATGCAAGATCCTAAGCCCCAATGCTGGAGCTGCGAGGCAACAGTGCTACCCACTAAGCCAACTGACCACATATAATATATAATAATATGCATTCTAAGTGCATCCATAAAGATTTATAATGAAGCTGTGTAAAGCTAGACATGATCATATATAACTGTAAATAAATGTTCAGTAATATAAACAATTAAATATATTGTTCTATAGCGAAAGGCTTCTTCGCAAAGTGGCATAACACATTATAATACATATTCGACCTGTGAATGGCACTTTTTGTCGAGACCAGGGCTATCACTTTTTCATTTCTCATTTTTTAAAATGTTTTATTCAAACTCAGAGCTAAAAACACATCTGTACTCTAATTTGCAAAACCTTAAGGCTTCTCATACCCTTGCAATTAAAATAGATACCTTATTCACAGAAACCTTCCAACAAGGTCTAATTAAAAAAAAGGTGATTGTGATATCAGTCATTGATAATGGAATATTACACACAAATTAATGCATGGGAAGTGGAGTTCTTAAAAAGTTCTCCAGACTATCATTAATATAAAATATACAAATATAGATCTTATTCATGGCATAAAAACAAGAGACATATTTCACACATGCAGCAAGAAAACAAAATAAAAAATTAGAATGCAGAGCTGTTTTCTATCCTAACCTTTTTTTTTCTTTTTTTTTGTGAATGATTACATTATGTTGCATTCTTCACTAAAATTACAAGGCTATCATGTGGTTGGTCCCTGCTGTAAACAACCAACACAATCTCAGCAGGAAAAGAGCAAACATTGAAAAACAGCAGACTGACATCACAGTTGTTGTTGTTCTGTGTGTGTGTGCATGCATGCGTGCATGCGTGTGTGTGTGTGTGTGTGTGTGTGTGTGTGTGTGTGTGTATGTTCACTCGCTGGCCACTTCTTTGGTAAACTGCTTGTTAAATCTAATTAGCCAATAATCTGGCAGCAACTCAATGCATTTAGCCACCTAGACATGGTCAGGATGGTCTACTGACTACCAAATTGAGCATCAGAATGGAAAAATAAGTGACTCTAAACATGGCATGGTTGTTGGTGTCAGATGGCCTTGTCTGCATATTTTGGAAACCGCTGATCTACTACCTTCTCTAGGGTTTACAGAGAATGGTCTGAAAAAGAGAAAATATCCAGTAAGCAGCAGCTCTCTAGACCAGTGTCTTGTTGATGCCAGGGGTCAGAGCAAAATGGCCAGACTGGTTTGAGCTGGTGGGAAGACAACTCAAACAACATCTGGTTACAACTGATATATGCTGGATACACAGAAGACCACACCGGGTGCCACTCCTGTCAGTTGGAAACTGAGACTACAATTGACATGGCCCCACCAAAACTGAAAGTAGAAAATTGGAAAAATATTCCACTCCTGGTATGATAAGCTTGAATTTCTGCTGCAACATTTGGATGGTAGGGTAAGAATTTGCCTTCAAACTAAATTAAGGCTGGTGGTTGTGTACTTTTCTTGGCACACATTGTACCCCTCAACACCAATTGAGCATCACTGAAATGCCACAGCCTACCTAAATGTTGTTGCTGACCATGTCCATCCCTTCATGACCACAGGATAATACAGCACGTCACAAAGTAAAAATCATATCAAACTGGTTTTTAGAACATAACAGTGAATTCATTGTACTTCATTGTTCTCCACAGTTACCAGACCTCAATCCAATAGAGCACCTTTGGGATGTGGGAGAATAAGAGATTCATCATGGATATACTGCCAACAAGACTGCAGCAACTGCATGATGCTCTCATGTGGATATGCACCAAATTCGCTAGGGAATGTTGCATTTTGTTAAATCTATGCCATGAAGAATTAAGGCAGTTCTAAAGGCAAAGTTCAACCCAGATTTTTGGACTTGAACTCAATCTGTTAACTTGCACTCAACGTTGTAACTAGACTTTTTTCTTTTACTGTTTTTAATGTTTCTCATGATCTTCTCAATCTGTCATTTAAAAGATTTTGAGTCTGCATCATAAATCTTTTTCCTCGGTTCCAATTTACTGCCTTTATTCCTCAGTACAAAATCACAAACAATGATTTAAACTACATTTTAAAATAGTGATACTAAATTCTGTATGTACATACAGTAGCCACTAACTAGGAAATTGTGGTTAAAGTGTGGGAGGTGTGTCCATAGCATTTAGCAAAATCATACAAACTTTACATTGATATAAATTTCCCATTTAATGTGTGCATTTTAACAAAGAAACCATGCACAAAATGTTATTTAGTAGTTTACAAAATTATTTGTTTGTTTGGAAAAAAAAAACAAATTATTTTGCATACTGACAGGTTTTCAGACCCTTTTAAGTTTTATATGTTTCACACTCTCAAAATCTTTAAATATATTTAAATCCATTTTTTTCACCATTCTACACAATAATCCATCTTAATAAAGTAAAAACTAAATATGTACATATGTGTTCAGACCCTTTGTTATGACACTTGCATTTGAGCTCTGCTGAATCTTACTCCTATTAATGGTCCTTGAGATGCTTCTACATTGATTAATTCTCCCTGTGCCTAATTGAATTCATTGGACATAATTAGAGAAGACATATACCTGTCTATATAAGGTGTCACAATAGATTGTGTATGTCAGAGTGAAAACAAAGCCATGAAATTGAGAGAATTATCTATAGACCTGCGAGACAGGATTGTGTCAAGACATAGCTTTGCTCTGTTATAAGCCTGTGAAGATGAGGGAGAGTGAGACCTACAGATGGCAGGAATGCGACTTACTGGATTCCAACCGTCATTAAACAAAAAAGAAGAAGATGATGACACAGATCTGGGGAAGGATCCAAGGCATTCTCTGCAGCATTGAAAGAGCACTAGAGTACAGTAGTCTCCAACGTTCTCAAATGAAAGAAATAAGGAGCTACAAACAGTCTTCCCAAATCTGGCTGTCCATCCAAGCTAAGTAATGAGGATTTAGGACCTTGGATAGACAGGTAGCCAAGAACCCTGAGGTCACTATGAATGAGATCCTTGTGGAGATGGGAAAGCCTTACAGAAGGACAGCCATCATTGCAGCACTCCACCAATCAGGCCTCAATGGTACAGTGGACAGACAGAAGCCATTTCCCACTAAAATTTACATGACAACCTGCAGGGAGTTTGCCAAAAACAAAGGAAGAATCCTCTAACTATTGGCACATAATGCCCCACACCGTGTGTGGTGGAATCAGGAACTGCACATTACCTTACAGTCAAACACAGTGGTGGCAGCATCATGCTGTGGGGATGTTTTCTCCATGACTGAGAATGGGAGACTAAAAGAGTAGTGGAATAATGATTGCAGAAAAATAAAGAGCAATCCTGAGTGGAAACCTTCTCTAGAGTGCTTAGGATCTCAAGCTAGAGTGATTCACCAAGATAATGACCCAAGCAAGAAACTATGGAAAGATAAAAAATAAAAAAAACACAGTACTGGCTTTTTGAAAGTCTTGGAGTGGCCCAGTCAGAGTCTGGACCTGAAGCCAATAAAGCATCTCTGGAGAGACCTGAAAATGGGTGTGCCCATCCAACCTGGTTGAGCTTGAACAATTCTGCCAATAGGAATGGAAGACATTTCCAAAAGAAAGGTGGGCAAAGCTTGTAGCATTATTCAATTCTTGATCCTGTCATTGCTGCCAAAAGGTGCTTTAACCAAGTATTAATTGATGGATATGAATACTTGTGTAAAATGGGTGAGAGTGAGAGAGAGGGCATTTAGAGTGTATTTACAACAATTCACTTATGTACTTCCATCCTCGCATCCTGGAAGGTGGGGCCTGCTTGGATCAGACTTGTTTGTCCAGCACATTCTACTGATACTCGATAAAATTAAGGTTTGGAAGCCAATCAACACCATTTCTTTCAACCATTTTCACCTGTTCCTCAGACCATTTATGCACATAATGTATGTTGTGTATACCATGGTAGCCAAAAGCATTGACACAAAAGTGAAATTAAATGTTTTAATGATATTTATGAAGTCACTTAGCCTAGAACCTATTAGTACAATCACATGTTTTATGCACAAGGAGAACTAATGCACAGCATATGTTGTTTTAATACATTTGGCCACCACTGTAGATAGGTAGTAAAATCCCCAGTGTTGCGTTTAAATGAGTCCGACTGGATCTATATAAACACTGCAGGGTGTTAATTTAATGATCTAGGTGTCAATTTTACACTGAGAATTTTACTGTGTAGATAGATGATTGGTATGGTGCTGTGTCTGTATGTACTGTATGCCCTGTAGGCCTGTGTTGCTTTGACTTAATCCCAAATTGGCTAAAGAAGTATGTAATACAGTACATTTAATGTCCTGTATTGTACACGTTGAGCAGGTTATGGTGTTTATCGAACACATAGTAGACAAGTCTTTGGACACAGAACCCCAAACTTACAGTGATATTCAAAGTGCATAGTGGTAATACAGTAGCTCTTATGAAAACTGTGAAATGTTTCCACACAGTCATCATTTCAAATTGTGAGCTGCTGTTCTTGAAACATGTTGGTGCTTTTAAACTTTTGTTCAAGAAATTGAAAGTGAAATCTGTTACTTTTTTGAGTACTTTCTTTTCATTATTCACCATACCAGCATATATAATTGACATAAATGCCAGAATTGTGCATATACTTTCAGTATGATACAGAACTGAGATAAAAAGTGATTTTAATGTTTAAAACAAAACGAAAAAGTTATTATGTCAATAATTACAAATATTGGTAACTCTAAATGAAGTCCTCTGCAGCAGAGGTAAATTTTAGTCTTGCTCCCCATACGAGAGAGTCCTTAAAACAATCGCGTGGTTATCCTGCCTACTTGTGTTGCTTCCGCGTTTGGGTTTACCATCCACGCTAACCGCTAATGCTACGTCTTCTGGTCTACTCGGGTTAGTTCTTGACAGAATGACTGAGCCCAAAGCGGTAAACCCAGCGGATCACTCGCACCTCTACGATGTGGTGAACCGGCATGCCGAGCTAATTGATAAGCTAACTGGAGAGATCGCGATTCTTCGCCGGAGCGTCCAAGACGTCACGGCCTTGCGCCGTGAGGTGGCGGAGCTTCGGCAGGAGAACGCGTACCTCCGCGAGAACATGTCGGATCTCCACCTCCTGCCGTGGTTAACACCAGGGCCGGGGAACCAATGCAATTAGGACACGCCTCCCTAACCGAGGCGTTATCCCAGCCCGTTCGAATTACATCTGTCAACGGTCGGCCCCTTTCTTCTAGCCCCATCACCCACCCGACTCAACCCATCACTCTCCTCATTGACCAACATCATGAACAGCTCCAGTTTCACCTCACCTCCATTTCCTCACCTCCCATCATACTCGGCTACCCATGGCTACTCCAACACGACCTCCTCATTTCATGGACACAGAGCCGGATCTTACAGTGAAGACCGACCTGCACCGAACTTTGTCTACGGGCTCAGGCTGGGACGTGTTCCAAGGAGTCCGAGACCCCCGACGTTGACACCAATGCCATCCCCATCGCCTATCAGGACCTGGCTGAAGCATTCTGCAAAAGACGCGCCACCCATCTTCCTCCTCATCGCCCTTATGACCTGGCGATAGAACTTCAGCCAGGTTCCGTTCCCCCCAGCGGCCATCTCTACTCGCTGTCGGCCACCGAGGCGCAGGCGATGGAGGAATACGTCACCAGCGCTCTTCGCCAAGGTACCATCCGGCCCTCCTCCTCACCGGCTGCCACGGGGTTCTTCTTTGTGAAGAAGAAATGGGGACTCCACCCGTGTGTCGACTATCGGGGGCTCAATAAGATCACCATTAAGAACCGACACCCGTTGCCGCTCACCAACTCAGCCCTGGACGCACTCTCTGGTGCCACCGTTTTCACAAAGTTGGACCTCCGGAGCGCCTACAACTTGGTGCGTATCAGAGCGGGCGATGAGTGGAAGACGACTTTCATCACCCCAAGTGGACATTATGAGACCCTGGTGATCCCATTTGGACTCTGTAACACACCCTCGGCCTTCCAACAATTCATCAATGATGTTCTGAGGGACATGTTAGGCCGATGGGTGTTCGTCTATCTAGATGACATCCTTATATATTCACGTACCACTGAAGAAAACATCAAACATGTCCGGGCTGTTCTCAAGAGATTGCTCGCCCACCAACTGTACTGCAAGCTGGAGAAATGTGTTTTTCACAAGCACTCCACCACATTCCTGGGTTTTGTTATCTCGTCCCAGGGTGTGGCCATGGACCCGCAGAAGCTAGAGGTTGTGCGCCCCTACCCAAGACCCTCAAGCAGCTTCAATGGTTTCTCGGGTTTGCGAATTTCTATCGTCGCTTTATCCGGGGCTACTGTACAGTTGCGGCACCTCTAACCACCCTGACACGACCATCATCTCATCCAATCCAACTCAATCCAGCCGCCATCACTGCCTTTCGAGAACTCTGTCACCGTTTCACCACCGCTCGCATTCTTCTCCATCCAGATGCCAGCAAACCATTCGTTGTGGAGGTGGACACGTTGAACGTGGGCGCCGGCGCTGTGCTCTCCCAGCAAGGCCCAGACCAGAAGCTACACCCCTGTAGGGTAGGGGACCACGAGCTGCTGGGCATAAAGTGGGCCTTGGAGGAATGGCGTCACTAGCTTCAGGGCGCCAGCAAGCCGTTCATTGTCTGGACCGATCACCAGAACCTAATCACTATCCGTAACCTCAAACAGCTCAATCCGCGGCAGGCACGGTGGGCACTGTTCTTTGAACAATACAATTTCCACCTGTCGGACCGCCCGGGCCAAGAACACCAAGGCCGACGCCCTCTCCCGACAATATGAGGAAGACGTCCCCCGGGAGGACCCCGTGCCTGTCATCCCACCTTCCCAGATCATAGCACCCCTCCACTGGGACTTAGAGACGAGGGTTCACCAGGCACAGGCTGCGGAGGCTGGGCCGGCAGGCATGCCGCCTGGAAGACTCTATGTGCCCCAGCCCATAAGATTGGAGGTCATCCAGTGGGGCCACTCCTCGCCCATTGCAGGACACCCCGGGACCCGACGCACCCTTCTATTCATCAGACGTGCCTTCTGGTGGCCCTCCATGAAGAAGGATATCAACAAGTTCGTTCAGGCATGCCCGATGTGCGCCAGGGCCAAGGACATCAACCAACCAACCCCAGGAGAACTCCAACCACTTTCTGTTCCTCGACGGCCCTGGACGTACATCGCCGTGGATTTCATCACGGGTCTGCCGGTTTCCGAAGGAAAAAACACCATCATGACCGTCGTCGACCGGTTCTCCAAGGCAGTGCACCTGGTGGCCCTCACCGGACTCCCATCAGCCAAAAACACCACTGAGCTGATTTTAGAACACGTAGTCCACCTGCATGGGTTCCCAAAAGACATCCTCTCGGATGCCGTCTGATCAATTCCACCTGTAGTCTGTCCTCCGGATACCATCCCCAGACTAATGGTCAGACGGAATGGACCAACCAACAGCTGGAGCGCTACCTGAGGTGTTTTGTTGCTGATCGCCAGCGCTCCTGGGCCCGCTACCTCACA
>JAOVVA010000027.1:6419689-6438287 GCA_028565275.1 Leiocassis micropogon | reverse complement strand
ACAAAAGAGCTGAGGATGTTTCCGGTTCATGCCTATTTATAACCTCCAGGTGCACCTAATCAAATGACGTCACCTGATATATGCCAAAATTTTTGGCGTGTTTGACACAGATGCTTCAACAACAAGTCGGGCAAAGAGCGTTCCCATAGTGTTTTCACGCAGCATCGAGTGTAGCTTTTGAAAGGGAACGTGCAAACTCTAGGCACACAGACCCATGGCAGGACCTGAACCCTTGACCCTAAAGGTACGAGGCCAGAGTTGCATCTTGACGTAACTGGTCTTGCATTCTGTCATTTGTGGCCGGATGCAAATGCAACACTTATATCTTTTGAAAAAAGGATTCAATTACATGTCTATGCTTTCTTTGACACTAATACTTCTTTTAATGAATAGTTAAGCTTTACTTTCTCCTTTATTCATTTAATTAGTCATTTGCATTCAACAAGATCTAGTTCCGTATGCCTGATACCTGATATTGTGTTATTTTGATGACCCTCTTTCCATCTTTTATCCCAGCACTGTCTATCTCCTATCCGCTTCTGTATAAAGACCTTCTGGTTTCACCCTTGTCCCAATACTGCTGCCATATTCTGGTTTATTGTTCTTTGAGAAGGCGCCTGGTTTTGCTTAAGGGCACTGCAAAATCTGACTTAAACACTGACACTGACTCTAAATAGACAAACTAATGAAACTCAACAAAATGCAGGTGAAGACAAGTGGGACAATGTGAGTAGTGAAGTGTATGCTGAAAACTGAAATATGTATCCTAATGGACTCAAAAGTCAAAAGCACAAAATAACAGGAACAAATACAAGAGCATAATGATACATAGTTATATGAAGCATCCTAATGCATTATAATGTAAAGTAGCAAGCTGTGGTATAAGGTAGATCTGTCACACTAGTTGTTCCTACTGTTTGATTGCACAATATGTGAATCTAAAAAATATATAATAAATTAAAAAAAAATAAATAAATAAATAAATAGTAGTAGTTAAAACAAAGTACATAAATAAAATAACAGTATAACAAGTTGATCTCATGTGCCCAGTGATTTTCATGTTGTCTAACTCTCCGAAACTGGGATGAAAGGGTTGCACTTGTGTTGGTCATGCAACTCAGTGGGGTATTCACTGAAATATTGATGCAGTCTCTGGTTTTGCTATGGTGTTGTTTTACCTCTGTAGTATTGAACCTGAACCATATTACCTTTCTCCTCTTATTCAGCAACAATAAAAAAAAAACATCACATTTATTCAGTTGAAAATAATCATCAAAGTGTATATAAATAAAATCATTATCAATACACAGAAAATTATAAAATGATCAAATAATATTCATATATTTTATGAGCTCTGAGAAAGCACAGTAGCACTAAAAAAAAAACAAAAAAAGAATAGTGTTTTCCAGAAATTGAAAGTTTTCAACCTAGACCTGCATTTCCTAGTGGTATTGGATCATTCTGTTTTTATGAGTCTCATAGATCAGTGAAAATGTTTTCTGCAATGTTCCTATTTTTAAAATAACTACTTTCCTCCTGCATTGTTCGGAAAAGCTTCTAGAGGGGAAACAACTGCTTGGGAAACATAAAGCATAACATGAAGTGCTTATTCCATATTCATACAGCATCTTCATTTGCTTATTATCTTTACTTTTTCTAGGACACCTTATTTGCAAAACCTTCAGACTCTTGTTAGACAGGAAGTTCGGATAAGGTTCATTTGTATTGGTATAGTGCCATGCTTACTCAGGGATTAAAAATGTTGACACCATTTATCTAAAAATAGGATGCACACGATAGTCCTACTGTAATAATTACAAGCCTGCTTGCTCGTCATTAATACGAGCTTATGAACTATTAGTAGTTGGTTTGAGTAGCTATGTATTTGGGAGCTGAACTTTCATTACTGCAGTTCAATAATCTTACGCCCCTTCTTCGAATGCCTTACTAATCATGATTGATTCGGCAGACCTAAAGCAATCACGCCCTCTAAAATTTGTTTATTCATTTGGCAGCTGCTTCACCCAAAGGGACTTGCATGTGAGGCGAAATCCGAACTGAGCACAGACCTAGTACAGTTGAAAGTTAAAGTGTCTTTGAACTCAAAATCATGTTTTGTTTTGTTTTTCTTTATAAACTGACATGTTTGCCTTTGCCGAGAATTTGATGATGCTGATTGAGAGACAGGTAGTCAAATTCCTAGGTACTAAAGGTGAATGTGTTCATGTCCCCAGAATCATTTATAAGGCTTTTTTATGCATAACAAATGAAGCAGTTTATCATCTTAATTAAACAATTTATCATCCTACATACTATTGTATACGTTCTTACATTCCCACTATTCACCGCTGGACCAGACTGCATTCAGAATTGTAGATCTTTTCTATCATTACAAAGGTTAAAAAAAGGACTGGCTAAATGAATTTATTTAAATTGCTTTTATTTGTGCTTCTATTAAACTGGAAAAAAAACAAAAAAAAACAATTATGTCCCACTTAACAGTTAAGCAGTCTTCTTATCTCCCATGCAATTTGCATTTGCATATTTTAAACCACTGTAGTCTTTTTCTTCTTGTTAATTGAGCTGCTGTAATCATAGATTGGCTACAAGGCATCATGTCTCTTCATCTTAAATTTCAGCGGATGTCCTGATCCGGACCATGGGTGTGACAAGAGCCATGGCAAATACTACAATCTGATCGACCTCAGAGCAATGATATTTGCTTCTCATTTGCATAAAGTTCAGAGGTTTTCAGCTTATTTTCTGCTCTCATCACAATTGGCGCCATAATCCTCTGCACTCAATAGGAGAAAATTAAAGTAAATAAATAAATAAATAAATAAATAAAAGGTTGGTGCAATGTGAATACTCTGTTACATTTTAAACTCTAGTAATTATGTGCTGCCCTATTGCTATTGTTATTGAGTTACTAAATTATACAGAATAGGATGAATAACAGAATAAGGATGAAAAATAAGCTGAGGTTAATTGTTTAATATGAACGCATTTAGAGGTATTTTATGAGCATGTGACTCTCTGGCAGTCTGTCTGTTCACTACTAATTAGCTCAAATTTAAATATTTTTTTTTCTAATTTTTTTTTTACACGTTTTGTTCAAATGCACAGTAAAAGTCACTTTAAATGAATATACGTATACACTCATTATACTTACTCATTTATTTTCTATACCACTTATTGTGTGTGTGAGGTCGGGGGTGGGGGGATTGCTGTGAAACCTATCCCAGGAAATGCAGGGATGCCAACACATCCCAGGGCACAAGTGCACACTATCTCACACACCCAATTATACATTATGGCCAATTTTGTACTGCCAACACCTAATACAGAGTACAAAATGTCTGATTAAATATTAATGTGGGTGACTTTCTTTGGCCGGGCATGCGGTGTATGTGTATATACCATATATATAAAACAGTTATATATATATATATACTATATTTCCAAAAGTATTCGCTCGCCTGCCTTCACATGTATATGAACTTACATCCAATTCTTAATCCTTAGGCTTTAATATGATGTTGGCCCATCCTTTGTAGCTATTACAACTTTAACTCTTCTTGGAAGGATTTCCACAAGGTTTAGGAGTGTGTTTACAGGAATTTTTGATTGCGCATTTGTAAGGTCAGACACTGATGTTAGACAAGGCCTGGCTCGCAGTCTCCGCTCTAATTCTTCCCTAAGGTGTTCTATCGGATTGACATCAGCACTCAGTGGTGCATAGTCATTATGGAACTGGTGTGGGGTTGTTTTTCAGGAGTTGGGCCCAATTGCTTAGTTCCAGTGTAAGGAACTCCCAATGCTTCAGCATACCAAGACATTTTGGAGTATTTCATGCTCATAACTTTGTGAGAACAGTTTGGGGATGGCCCCTTCCTGTTCCAACATGACTGCTCACCAGTGCACAAAGCAAAGTCCATAAACACATGGATGAGCGAGTTGGGTGTGGAAGAACTTGGCCTGCGCCAAGTCCTGACCTCAACCTGACATCCATACTCCTGTGCATATCTATGCTGTATATCTTCATTGTGCTTTTTGTAAATATGCAACCTACACACTTCTGGTTAGATTTTAATCACATTTCATTGACAGTTTACATGTGCTTTGCACATTGAGAATAAAGTCGAATCTAATGTTAAAAGAAACGTTGAAGCATCAAGTTTACTGTAAAAAAAAGACTGCCACTTTCAGTCTTTCTTATCTCTCCATGTATAGAACAGTGCCATCATTAATACTGCTTATTTTGGTGGCAGTATTTCCACATTACTAGCACCTGCAAATCATTAATGAAGCAACCCATGTTGTCGCTAATTTGCTCTAAACATCTGTCCACATCTGCGTGCTCAAAACATACAGTGTCAAGAGAGATGTTATGATTAGTTAAATGCATAGCTTGCACAAACATGAAACGGGTAAAACCAATATGATTAAATGCCAGTTATGCTTTTAAAAAAATTAATATCGGCATTACAGTAGAACCCGTTGTCGAATTATACCAATGCAAGTATTCAAATATTATTAGACTCAAAAATTATCCATACTCTGGCTGCAGAATGTATTTTAATGACCTTTAATAATAATAATAATAATAATAATAATGAATTCATAATTTTTTAGCATAATCCACTGGCTTTTCAATATATTCTGTACTGTATATCTGTTAATAAGTCTTTATTAAAAAATGCTCATCTTCATCAAAAGTGAATCTTCCTCTTGGTAGGGCTGTTGTCAGGGGACCAACCAAATGAAAGTGCAATGGAGAAAGATCAGGCTATAGGGAGGATACTTTAACACCTCGCAACAATGTTTTTGCAAAGCATCGACATTGTGGGCAGAATGCAAGATCTCAACGTTTAATCTGAAGTTGAGCTATTTAATAAACGTCTCACTGTAATGAGCACTGTTGATTGTTGAACCTTTTTCCTGATAATGTTCCAGTACTGGCCCTTGAGAATCCCAGAAATAAAGTACAATTTTCCAGCTGATGGTTGACTTCACTAATTGAGGATGGTTCTATTCCATACTTTGTTGTTTACTCTCAGGCTCATTGTGATGAATCCATGTCAGGTCACCAGTAATGATTATCTTTAAGAAACTTTACCTTCCTTAGAGTATGGATCCATACTCTAATGATTTTGTTTGAACATATCCTAACACTTTTTCCATACTGCACACAATGAATAACTGCCCAAGTGGGACATCCATTTTGTTTTCTTGCACCATAGTTACTAATGAACTGATGTAATATGTTCACACCTGCACAGCAGTGACTGGGAGCCTTGAACAGAAAGCACTGATAAGAAGTCTTAATAGAACCAGAAGAATTTTTGACTCAACCTCATTTATAGATACATATACTGTAACTGTGTTGTACTTTCATCTGTGTCATTCACACTGTATATAGCTAATCTGACACAACTGATGGGAATTTTCAGTTTTATCACTAAATGTTTGTACGGCAAGGGTACGGTATATTATTTATTTCACCCTGGAGACCCGTCTCCTCAAATCTGTCCACTGTACACCCATAAGGTTAACATCTTCCCCACCAGTGTCAAAGTTCTCCTCCTGTGTCATTACTTCTGAAACGACTAAGTACACTTGGCTTGTAAACATGTGCACCTTTGCCAAGGAGGCCTGATAACATTTTTAGTAACAGCCTGATTCTAAGTGGTGAATTTTGTTTTACAGGGCCCTGTGTGCTGAGCTAAGCTGTTCTGAGCAGAGCATCATGGGAGCTGACACCTTGCCGAGCTCGAGATGAAATCCTGTGCTCCTCACTGAGGGAGTGCAATCACCATTGTTTTTTTTTTTTGTCGTTTTTTTTTTTTTTATCACGCTCAGCAAAAACTTTGTTTCATGAACACAAACGAAGGCATCTGCCTTTAATAATATTTTGAGATAAACGCATCACTTTCTTGGGAAATTAAACTCAGCTTGCAAACCTGGCAGAATCTGCTAAACTGAATTATGAAGCAATTTGCCATTTCTTGTTTTATTTTTATTTATTTTTTTTTAGATCCAATAAATACAAAGCTCTGCTGTAAACCGATACTGACTGCAGGGGCACAAGTGATCGAGGTTCACATATGAACAGCCAGATGAGACTTTACTGTTGGGCTTCCTCTCCCATGAAATTTGCTTAGTCCAAAAAAGACCTCCGTCGGCACCGATTATCCCACTGTGGGTCGAAAAAATATGATGACTGTTCAGGAGCGAATCTGAAGCGCTGACTTCGTAACCTGGGGAAAAGGACAGTATTGTCAAGGGAGGGAATTGTGGCTTTGTAACGAGCATGAATATTGCGCTCGTTCATCACTCGCAAGTCTTGAAAGTGCAATTAGATCTTAATCACTTGATTCCGTTAACTTTGTAAATAACTGTCATTTTGGATCTGTCCAAACACAATTGAAATGTGTTATTCAGGAATTGTTTTAGAGCTGTAATAGTCTTTGTGTTCTATTTGAGAGGGAAATCTCTTCTTTTCGTGTTTTTCTTTTTATATTGGACAAATAGAGGCCTCGGATACAGCATGGTTATCAATATGATTCTAATATACTGTATAGTCCAGGTCAACATTAACTGATATGAGCCAAATTTTAATCATAACAAAAGTACAAAACTATAACACTTAATTTGGTTTTTCATTAGTGTCCATGGTTTGGTCTAGGAATCTAGTAACGATTTCACGCAGTGGCTGTAAGTACAGTTCATCATGATTCAACGCAAGTGTGATTACGTTTTCATCTTTCCGCGCGAAAAATTAAACATGTTTAATTTTTTTTTCCGGTCCTCGCGGACCTTGCCGAACTTCGCGGAATGTCAGGGGGTCACTCGCGGCGGCTCATGGTGCCTAACACCGCATTTCACCATGAGTCAAACCGCATAGGTGAGATAGGGGTATTACAGATCACTCTTATTCTGTATGTCTGGGCTTCTACAAGGTCCATTCATTCAAAACCGAGACTTGTGATGAAACTTCTTGTGAATGATGAATTTTTAAAAAGACTTCATGCACAATATGGTGATGAGACTTTATGGCAGGAGTCTTCAACTCAAGTCCTGGAGGGCCAGTGACCAGCAAACTGTGTTGGACACTAGCCCTCCAGGACTGGAGTTGAAGACCCCTGCTCTATGGTGATTAGCTGCTTTTCTACCATGAATGATGAACCCGGTCAAGGTCAAAGGTCTTCAACAGGTCAAAGGGATTTATTGCCACATCTTCATACAGTCCTTCCTTTGCTCGAAGCGATTTCCACATGTTTGGGCATTAAAGGAGTTCTCAGGAGGCCAGGCAGTCCGATCATGGTGTACTAAAAGACTTTGCACCTTAATGGTATCCAAACCCTGGTGAACCACTGAGATAAGTGCATTAGTGTAGCAGGGGATTATATATAGAAATAAAAGCAGTCATTCTTTTACTGTGACGGTAATTAAGCAGTAATTAACTCTTACTGTGTTCTGTGTTATTCTGCACAATCAAAAGTCCTGGTTTGGCTTGAATGCTCTTCATACATTTGACTACCTTTTCACTACAGAAATAACTGCTGAAGTCCTAATCAGCTACAGTTGACATCAGGGGAAACTATGCTTTGACTTGCTTTGTCTACTAATTACATATTTTCAATATACTGCAAAAGGATAAAGACATAGGCCCTGTTAAACAGTGCACCATTGCAGGGTTAAAAGAGAAACATTCTCCCTTTTTTTGTAGGAATGATCTGTTTGCCATCCATGCTGAAATGTGTGGTCGTATGCCATAATACCAGGAGAGTTTGTGTTATTACGGTGAATCGATGGGGGCCGTGAGTCACTTCCGTATGGATGACGGCGCGCCGCAGTTCGTTTGGAATTATATTACGGGCGAGGGGAGGGAGACTCCGGGTGATGAAGAGTATCAATCATCCTGTCTCGCCCATGAAGTTGTTTTGCGGGTTAGCCGGGATCGGCAATAATGAAAGTTCACTTGTTTTTGCACACAAAGGAGTTGTGGGTAAATTTAGGTCGTGAAGAAAGGGGCTGTGTGTTGCTGTGTGATGGAGAAAGAGAGACAGGGAGAGAGAGAGAGGGAGGAAGGAGTGGGAACTGTAAACAGCAGACAAAAGCATTAGACTCAAGCTTTTAACCTTTTAACATTAAGATTTAGTGAAAAACTAGATGTGTAAAATGTCTCTTTTAAGCTTGTTTATAAGTATTCATATTTAATAAACCCTATCGTAAACTCTAAATACAAATATACTATTACC
Source organism: Leiocassis micropogon (assembly GCA_028565275.1). NCBI lineage: Eukaryota > Metazoa > Chordata > Actinopteri > Siluriformes > Bagridae > Leiocassis > Leiocassis micropogon. The sequence continues at coordinate 6,430,023 of JAOVVA010000027.1, read as the reverse complement.
ATAGGAAAATATTATATAATGTATTATTAGACAAATACATTCAACACAATTATTGTTTAACTAGATGTGCCCGCAACCTCGTTAGCATTGAATTTAATTGCACATTCATAAGCGCGTTTTTAAAATGTACAGCACCATCTGTTGAATTTTGGAATAAACAAAGATTTCTACATGTTACCATGAAGTGCGCAGAATGAAGGTGTGAGATTACCTTTATTAAGTAGATTTCAATTGCGCTCTCATATGTGTGTATTAAAAAATTTATAGCATCATCTGTTGAATTTTGGAATTGAAATAATTTTTTAAGGTCGATTTTTTAAGATCTAAGAATCTTTTGCATTTAAATTTCAAAGTAGCATATCCTCTCGTCCCATGGGCCGATTGTGATGAAACAAAGCCTATATGTTCCCTCAAGCTCGGCCAAATACACCTGTGAAATACCCATTAAAATTAATTCAGTAGTTTTTACATGATGCATGCACAAAGAAACAGACAATCAGACAGACATAAATTCCAAAAGACATCTTGATATTTTCTATTACTCATCCCAAAATTATTTTAGCGCAAATATCTTTAATGTGCAGACACGCCAACTTCACAGTTTTATTATATGTAATAGATAATAATGACAAGAGTTCAATCTCTTTTCAAAAATCCATTTTACTCTGTACTCTGTGTATTTATTTAGTCATTATTTTTTTTCCCAACTTCAAGGGTGGCCTCATAGTGTGAACAAGCTAAAAAAACAAAATGGAAAGAATTCTCTCTGAAATATCTGGTCACAGATTCCAGCTCCTCCTGAGAAATCTCCAGATGTTCAAAAGCCACCTGGAGATATGTTTTCTTGTAATGAATCCAGTGGGTTCAGTTGAGAAACTTATAATTGGAACTGGACAGAGAGCATCCTTGTATGGTGCCCACCAGACCTGCTCCTTTTAAATCAAAGTAGCTTAGATCTACTCCAACAGTGTCATGAATTGTCAAGCTCCTCAACCTATCATGGAAAGTAAGCCCAGCAGCAATTATGTTTCAACACTACATGCCAGTACATTGACTGCAAGTAGAGTTGATAAGTTTGTCAACCTCGTCTTTTTTTTTACTATCACTAATGAAGATCCTAAAATATATAAACTCCAGGAGATAACAATAGTCTTAGAATTGAATGAATAAACAATTTTCATTTTAGCCACAGTGTTTCAGAGGTCTGCTACTTCTGATGATGCCAAAAGAAGATAATCTGGAAACAGGGATGTCATCCAAAGCCCATCTATGTTAGACACTTCTCTATCTTTGTATACATCTACATATCATGTCCATAGAATAAAAAAAAACATAACCAGGGATGGAATTAGGACACTCATTTCAGAGTCAGGCACTTTCCTTTTACATTTTCTTCTACAGTATGTAGGCTTGTAAGGAAGTTAGGGTTAGAGCACTGGGTCAGCCGTGGTACAGCAACCTTGGAGTAGATAGGGTGAAATTCCTTGCTCAAGGGGCCAACAGTGGCAGCTTTGTGATTCTGGGATTTGCATTCCCAACATTATTATGAGTAACCCAGAGCCTTAACTGTTTAACCACGCACTATGCAACTCTGCAAAACATGTAAAGTACCATTAGATTTCTACAGAGTATTGAAAAGTTGCTAACCTTACAACCCCAGTGTGTTCAGCATGTTTTTCTGATTCTCATCCACAATTGTACCTTTGCCATTAAGTAAGTTTGTTAAGTTTTTTAGACATTCAGTGCCATTTTTTAGGACTCTTGAATTTTGGTGTTCTCTGAGGTTTACTTGAATTTGGAGGGTCCATATATTTACCTAAGATTTTAAGTTGGGAAGTGGTGGCTCAGGCAGCTAAGGCTCTAGGTTGTTGGTTTGGGGATCTGATTATCCGGGTTCACGCACTGTCACCGTCGTCGGTGGGTTGCCACACCCCATGCTACCCAGCCACTGCATGGTCGCAAGCCCAGATAAAGTGGGAGAATTGTGTCAGGAATGGCATCAGGCGTAAAACCTGTGCCAAGGTTGCGTGTTGATCGGATGGTCCACTGTGGCGACTCCTTGAAGGGAGAAGCTAAAAGTGTGTGTGCTTTATTTTAAGTTGAACAATTTTTCCATTTGAATCCACAGCATGGTGGTCACTTTTTGCTGGCTGATTAAAAATACCTACTTAAAACAGCCCATGGAATTTTGAATAGAATTTTTCAGTGCAGGTTCTTTCAGACATTTGGTATGTCCCAAGACAGCACAGTAAGATGCTCAGGGACACTCTCTAACATGGCATCTGCTCTAAAAAATGTTAATGGGAAACCTAACTGTGCCATAAAAAAGACTTGTTGAGATTTTTTGTTTGAGCAACTTTTACTGTGGTTTCTGATTTACAAAGAATACATATTTGATGAGTATGTGGATTATCATTTAAGCTTGATCTGTCAAACCTAACATATGCTGGGTTTATGTTGCAGCAAATGCTGCCTGATTTGCTAGAAAAAAAGTAGTTTCCCCTTGAGATTCAGGCTCTGGGAAACACACAATGAATCAGAATTACACTGGAAACCTGTCTTTATGATACCATTTTAAATTCCAAAGATATCTCATTTCAACAGTATCTTCAAGCGAATGTTGGTATTTGGAGCAGTCAGTTCAAAACACAACAAAGTAGTTTAGCATTTTGTAAAAAAATCTTTCATCAGAAGGGTATCATCTTCATCAGCACCTCAGTACTGCAGCAATCAGTGACAAGTGGAGAGCTTACAGAGGTGACCATTAATCGTTCTTAGTTATTTGTAGATGCCCATCGAGGTGGGAGATATAATAATTGAACCATAAAACACAAATATTGAGGCTGGCTCAAGCAGGTGAGACTCTGTGTGGCTGATTAGAGGGTCAGGGGTTCGAGCACTGCCACTGCTGAGTCCTTGGGCAAAACCATTAACCCATACAGCCAGTCCAAAGCCCAGTTAGAAAATAGAAAGGTTGTGACAAGTAAGGGCATCTGGCATAAAACTTGTGCCAGACCTTGCAGATCAAATGATCCGATGTGGAGACCCCTAGGATAAAAGGGATAAAGTCCAAGAATAATACGCCGTCAGGTCCATCAACTTTGACACAAAGTTTTTTTTTGCCGTTTGGCCTCTGTACACAAGTCAAGATATTACCCAGTGATATTAACCAGTCAGGAATTACAAACATTTTCATATACAAGCTCATAAATAATTGCATTAAATAAATGCTTTTAATTCTTGGACAGAAATTCTTGCAGGCAATGGCTGCCTAAAGTCTGGAACCCATAGACATGACCAAATGTTGAGTTTCCTCCCTCAATATGCTTTGCTAGCCCTTTACCGCAGCTGCCTTCAACTGATGCTTGAAGGCAGCATGTTTGTGGGTCATTCTTTCTTAGGTCTTGGCTTTAGGTGACTAGCTTGAACAGTGAAGAACATCCAATGAATGGAACATGTATGTGTATATATATATATATAATTTTTTTTTTTTTTTTTTTTTTAGTAAGTTAATGTTACTGCATGATCAGTTTTTGAAAACCAGTAGTTTTATTATAGCGTGTTCAGTGTTTAACAGTAGTTACCAGAACACATAACTTTGCAGACTGTTAATTATATTCTATAAAGAAAGATATGTTTGTTTGTGGAATGGTTATCTTTGTAATTATATACACTTTGCTTTAACTGGGTTCTTTTCAGAAGCATTCGAGGAGAACAAGAATTTAAACAAAGAAACTGCAGTAGAATATTTCGGAGTCTCCATCACCAACACATCATCAGTCAGGTAAACAGCAGCTGACGAGCAAGCTCAAGCCCACCTCTCAACCTTCAGACAGTTGGGATAGAGTAGCTGAATGGTGTTTAGGTAAATCTCAATTTTTTTTTCTTCCATTAGATACTAAGCAGCTTCAGGAGTTGCAGACTTTGGACAAACTTGTTGGACATCCACCACAAGAGAAGACTGATGTAGACGGTGAGAAACTTTTCCAGCCCTGTTCCTGTAGCCCTTACATACAGCAAGCAACCAATTTCTCTTTTTAAAAAAATTCATCTCCTTTTTGACTGATTCTTTTCACTGGAAGATTGTCACAATGCTGTGGACTTACTATAACTCCTGTATAAATCATACTTTGAGTTCAGCAGTGTGACACTTAATATCTTTGTCAGGTTGTGTGACATTTTGTATCAGTATCATTTAGTGTCTTTATTTGCCAGATTTTGCTGTTGTCTGTTATATTGTATAAATTGTACATTTATTACACAATAAAAACTGTATATTGTAGTTTGCACATTTAAGTTTATTTCATTTATGTATTTATTTTTATGTATGGACTCGATTTACAAATTAGTGGTAATAGTAAACTGTAATATTTTTAATACTGTTAACCTGCTGGCTTAATATTGTGGTGGACAGAGGTCAGTATGGACACTGACTGGTCTGTATGTTTCTCTTGTGTTTCATGCATAAGCAAATGAGTCATAAGAATATTGCATAAACATATTATAAAGAAATATATATTTAAATATATTTCTGAACATATGAAAAGCGACAATTCCTTGAAATATATTAATACAATATATTATTCTGTATATTGTAAATATATTTAGATCAGTACACTAAATCATTCAATATATTGACAGTTAATATATAGAGAAATATATTTTCTTGCTGTAAGGGTAATATTGATCTTTGGATAATTATTTATACTTAATCGTGAAACTGTATTTAACTACAGAATACAGTATAATGCAAATTCACATCTATAGTAATTACACATTACACAAGAGAAATAATACTTTCCACTGCTTTTGGCAAGAGAAAAGAGCTAGATCAGCTAGATTAGAAAAGTTTGTATAAAGGACATAGGAACTAAAGAGCACTAAAGCAAAAGCAATGCTCAAAAATAATTAAATTGAACTAAAGTAAGATAAAAATAAGTATGGTTTATTAAGAGTTCATTGTCTTTGATAACCATAACTCTTCCTATCATAGGGCAATGTATTTATGGTACAAAGTGTTTGAAACCACATCTACAGTACTGTATCTGTGACATTCTTAAAAATGTGGATATTGTTTCTTAAATTTTTTTCCTCAACTTTGTGGTAGACAAAATTTTCAGCCACTTTTTTCAAGATTCAGGATTCTTTATTGTCACTATGCTAAGCAGTGCGAAATTGGAGCAATTATATAAAGATGTAATGAAAAATGTAATGTAATGACTTAAACTGACGTAAACCATCTCTACCATTCGGTTGATGTACAGTATGTTTTGCTAAAAATATCCAGTAAATGAAATCATATGCTTTTACTTGCTTTGTAGCATAGAACTAAAACAAACAAAAAAACATGCCCCGAAAACATTTGTGCTGTTTCATCTCTTTAAAAAAATTTAGTCCTTTATGGAATATTTTCTGATCTTTTTTTCTTTCTAAATATATTTAATTATAATTATAAAGTAATTTACTTTTACCATGAAGCAACATATCAACCATTTGGAAGGAGGGAAAAAAAAGCCATTGATATTAAAGCCACATTAATGTTAAAGGGTTAAAACAGACATCCATTGCTTCCCCGACTTCGGCTACTTTGGTGTTAAAATCCAATATCAGACAACAAACATGTCTTAGAATATTGAATATTTGTCATGTGAAACATTGTGTACAATTGATTTTTCTCTAAACTGTTACCTGTTTAATGTCTTTGGTGAGATCTCTCTCTATGTTTCAAATAAAATGATTTTATTTGACTTTCATTTCTTAGCAATCTAGTGTAGTTGAAGATGAAATAAAATGGACTAGAGATTTCAAAATGAATGGTTACAGTTTATTTAAAACCAGAGACACCCTGGGGCCCTAGGACACAGCCCTGCTAAGCATTCCAGAGGGGTTATGTTGCCCTCCAATATAGCCAGCGTTATGGCACGGGGATCATGATTTACAGAAAACAATGACTTTGTGATGACAGAAGAGCATTAAAACATTTACCAGCAGCGCACTTCTACATATGGTAACGACCACCTCTTCCTCCATTGTGAGTGCATTTTAAGGGGAGTAATCACTCTCTCTCTTACTAGAAGAAGAGATTTTATACTATTACCACTAAATTGCTCAAGCAGAGGAATTATCTGTCAGCATGCTAGGAAAGATTGGGATATAAAGCACTAAGTAGGATTGATCGAACCCGGGTGGCCCAAAAGCCACAAAACTTGTGATGGATGAACATCTCAACGCTTTGGGATGGAAGCCGTTTTTTGATATTTTTGATCTTGCTGGAGAGAAATTCACAGCTGACTCTGTTAGCGTCTAAAAAAGAAAAAGGACCAAAACTGGTTCTTTTAAGATTGCGATATCAGTGAACGCTGGAGTGGGCTCTCCACATCTACAGTAAAGTCCAAAGGTCTGAGTCTATGACAGAGAACTAGAAGCAATATAACAAATTGTATTTCTCAAACAAGTTCCCATCATTCATCACTAATATAAGTCTGTATACCGTTCTGTTCTTATTGCTTGAAAGCAGTAGGGATAAGAGAGGAAAGTACAGGCATAGAACAGACAGTTAGTATAAGAGGTTCATCATTAAGACTCTACAGTACTTCTTTTATTAATGCTATGAAAATTATTTATGACTATTATTATTAATGTAATGGAAACCATAGTATATAATGATATTTAAAATGACTGATTTACTCTATTTTAAAAAAATACCATAAACAGCTTAAATACTCACCGAGCACAACAGACACTGCTAAAAAAAAAAAGATCATCCATATCATATATTCTGAGATGCTGTCCTGCTCACCATTATTGTAAAGTAATGGTTAATTGACATTACAGTATAGCTTTCTTGTCTACCAGAACCTGCCCATTCTACTATTTCTGTTTCAACAACATCAGGGAGTTTCGACTTGCAGGACTATCCCTGACTGGAACGTTTAGTTTTTTGCATCATTCTGTGTAGACCCTTGTATGTTGAAATCCACAGAAATCATCAGGTTCTAAAGCGTTAAAACGAAGACCAAGATGCTTCCAATGGATTCCTAGAAATATAGGTAAATGCAGTGGGAATGGTATCAAAATGAAAATATGTGCATCTATCAAGTTCATACTACTTCCTATAGCCACGTCATTGTCAGGTTCTCATTGCATCTATTTAATTCAATTCAATTGTATTTATATAGCACTTTTAACAATGGTCATTGTCTCAAAGCAGCTTCAGAAAATTATGGAAATGTGTATGAGATGTGAGAAAAATGTGTTTAAATCATAATAAGCAGATTGTCCCTGATGAGCATCTATCATGATATGACTAATTTCCTATCACACACATGGGCATTCACTGACTAGGTCCAATGAGATCGAACTGAGTTATTATTATTTCCACATGATCAGATCACACCACGCTTTTAGGTGCTTACAGTATCGTGCAGTTACTACTTGGTCATTGTGTCTGGCCAGTTGGTATAATTATGTGCATCATCCCAAATTGATAGTGTGAGAAATTGGATGCAGTATTTATAAATTTGGATGAATATGAATTCATCAATTTGGTGAATATGAATTCCATATGAATATGGAAAATGGAAAGTACTTTTTCAGTACTTGGGCTAACCTCTCCACTCCATAAAAAAAAAAAAAAAACTCCCCAACAGTGTTTGACTGATGGTAGTTAGTTAGTAACCTAGTAACCCATTGTAAAAATCCATCCAATTTTGTAAGTTACTCTGGATAAGAGCATCTGCCAAATGCCTAAATGTAAATGTAAATAAATACTAAATTCTCTCATCGTGACCTAGATGCGCTGCAACCTGCTGCATGCACGCAGTAAACATGGTAAGCACCAAAAGAACATAATATGAACTTAATGCAGTCTTCTACAACATGGCATTGACCTACTGTAACATGGACATAACACAAGCATGAAGAGGTCATTATGAGAATTCCATTGACATAACAACAATGCAGTGTCAGAATATCATGTAATCTTGCCAGGATTGTGGTACATCAATAAAGTGTTAGTTAAGCCGTTAACGGGTATATTACTACGTCCTTATAAGTTCTTCCTGCATCTTGCCTCAACCACATCCTCACCAGGCTTTTTTTGAACATTGTCTAAAAAAAGCATGGCAGCTCCATGTCAAGGGAGACGATACTATGTCCTTACCAGTTCTACTGCATTCCTACCAAGTGGTACAATTTTTACTGCATTTACCTATTTTTTTGTGGACATAGTGGAAATGTGGCTCAGTGTGACTGACAAAAAAACTCAAATCTGGCAGTTACAACTCACTAAGATCACATTTCCCCTATTTTTTTTTATGTTTGTTGTGAACATTAACTGAAGTCCTTGACTTGTACGTGCAGAACCTTTATGCTCCACACTGATGCCACTGGATTGGTTGATTGGATCATCTAAAAACTGAGCAGGTGAACAGGTGCTAACAGGTGCTCCTTATTAAAGTAGTACTGTATAATCATTGTTCATTCCATATACAATATCGTAAAATGTTTTGTTTGTTTGTTTGTTTGTTTGTTTGTTTGTTTTTTATCACAATACATATACAGTTTTAAAGTATGTTTTCAGACTTCCAGGGGAACAAAAATACATTTTAGTTTCTGTACAGTGTAAAATCTGCCCCAAAGTACTGTCTGTAACATACCCACAACTAAAGTAGTGGCTTTTTTAAAGACAGTGTTTAGGACATTCTTTGTGAAACTGTATAGGATTAAATCTTTAACATTTAAAGATTTTTTTTTTTTGGCCAAATCATATTATTTAATTTTACTTTTATTTATTCATTGCTGTGTTTTTGTTTTTTGTTTTTTTGTCTGTATATGTATGCATGATGAGTATGGGTGTGACCATGTGACATGAGTGTGACCATGTGAAAGAAACATATGGCTTCACTCCAGGGATGAAATAGGACAATAATTCATGCTGGGAATCTAGCTCACATACAGACTCGTGAACTATGACATTATAACCGATTATCCTTACAAGCGGTAGTGTAATTTAATTAATATTGTTTTGTTGTGTGTTGTTTTTAATATACCCAATACTGTTTAAAAGCTTTAAATTTTGTCTCATATATTTTTCTTTGGGCTTCTTGCATTCCAGTTTCAGTTAAAATAATAATAATAATAATAATAATAATAATAATAATAATAATAATAATAATAATAATAATAAAATTACATCTACATGTTATCTGCAGTGGACACTTTAACTCATCTGTAGATAATACTGTTTATAGGTAGATTACACTGCATCTTAGCTTAGCTATAAATGTACTGTACGCTCCCTGGCCACTTCATTAGGAACACCTTACTTGTAAATGGTTGGACACCATTTTGCCTTCAAAACTGCCTTAATTCTTTGCGACATAGATTCAACAAGAAGCTGGAAACATTCCTTAGAGATTTTGGCCCATACTGACATGATAACATCACGCAGCTGCTGCAGATTTGTCAGTGGGACATCCATGATGCAAATCTCCCATTCTGCCTCATCCCAAAGGTGCCTTATCCATAACAGCACACATACGTCTAGCCGATGTCCCTGTATATCAAGTTACATCAGCAAGATGTAGCATGGAGAGTGTTTGCTAATTGGGAATATGTCACAGAGGCGTCTGCTTTTAATCAAAAATGCTCGCCAGATGATGTCTGAATGATGAATTAAAGCTAATATTATACACATATAAGTACAGCACTGCTCGCACTGGTTGTCCCATGTGGTGAACCATCTGAACAAAATGAAAAGATTTCTCGCAAAAGAGAAAGTTGACCTTTACTTTGTAAGTTAACTTCCTATTGGAAACGGTTAGAACTGGAGTTTTTCACCGTTGCCTCTCTAACAACAGCTTGAACCAGTCTGTCCATTTTCCTCTGACCTCTGGTATCAACATGGCATTTTTGCCCTGAGAACTGTCGCTCACTTGATATTTTTTCTTTTTCTGTCCATTTTCGGTAAACCCTAGAGATACTGTTGTTGTGTGTGAAAGTCCCTGTAGACCAGCAGATTCAGAAATGCTCAGACCAGCCTGTCTGCTAGCAGCAATGATGCCACATTCAAAATCGCCTTTCTTCCCAGTTCTGATGCTTGGTTTGTTCTTCAGCAGATCATCTTGACCATGACTACATGCCTAAATGCTTTGGGTGGCTGCTATATGATTGGCTGATTAGATATTTGAGTTAACATGCAGTTTATCAGATGAACCTAATGAACGTTCTATACAGTATGTTTGTAATGTAAACTATAGTGCATCCGGAAAGTATTCACAGCGCATCACTTTTTCCACATTTTATGTCACAGCCTTATTCTAAAATGGATTAAA
>JAOVVA010000027.1:6390961-6417164 GCA_028565275.1 Leiocassis micropogon | reverse complement strand
ATAGATTTTATTATATTCTATTATGAATAACCAAGTATCTCAAGAAGATCTTCTTTCCTCTTATAGCACATCTTGATATGCAAATGAGCATGGTGATTCAGTGAATATGCAATTAAGTCAATGGTGTCATTTGGCAGCTTCTAGCCACTGTTTGAGCATGCAGTAGTTAACTTTCTCCTGAACAAATTTGGCAGCACTGAGGTCACCACTGTGTACAATGTATCCATGTGATATAACAAGCGAGGCATGTGTGAGGGAAGCAGAACAAACTAAAAACAAGCTGAGCAGCAAGAAGAGAACCAAACCCTGTGGAGCTGAGTTCAGAAGAAGAGCAGATGCTGAGTTCAGAGAGTGAGCAGAAGTGCTCAAAATACAAAAGCAACTACGTTATCATTTTCACGTAATTTTTCACCTGGGGCACCAAATAGCTTAGGGTCAGTACTGTATTGGCCACGTTTGGTGCTATAGAAATGAAAAAATAAAATAGATATTTCGAAAAAGAGAAATGTATTGTAATTCTATCTTCATAAAATACTCACAGTTAAGGATATGAGCAAATATTTTTCCAAGATCTGGATAAAAGGTTACTGCGTGAGTGACCAAGTGGCTTTGAACTAAAACATTTGCATTTTGATTGAATGTGACAGAGACACAAGTGTGCCCTGGCCAGAAGAGACATTATGTTCATAATAATACACCGGATTACTTTAATATCAAGAGACATTTCAATATGGGTATTCAAAAGTGTGATTATCAAATGGCATATTTATAGCCGTTCTCCTTGGAAAATCTCTTCTGCAGATTTCCCAGCGGCCACTGCAGGATCAAGAGGTTCCTGAGCATGAATACATTAAATCAATCGATTTCCTTCATGTATTTATTCTGATTCTCGAGCTTAGCATCCTGTAAAATCAACACTAGTTTATTTCTTTAATTATCTTTGCTCTATATATACTGCATATATTCTGTTTTTTTGTGTAGAAAATATACCAACAACCAACACATCTCCTTAAGCATTTTTTCCTTATTTTTACTTTCACCATTGTACATAAATACTGAAGACATCCAAACTATGAAAGAACACGTATGGAATTATGTAGTAACAAAAAAGTGTTAACCATCCAGAATATATTTTGCCAAAAGTAGCAACATTTACGGTACAGTAGCTTTAATGACAGCTTAGCACGCTCACGGCATTGTCTCATCAGATTCACGGGTGGTCACGTGGAATGGTTTGCCTTGTTGAGAGATAATTTGTAACATTTCTTGACTTCTTAATATGTTTTAGACCATCAGTTGTCTTGTCTAGAGTCAATAGCCCTATTAGTGCTACTAAAACTACCGTACAAATCCAAATTATGGCAAGAAACACTTAGTTAAGTAAAAGGAAAAGGCAGTCCATCATGGCTATAAGAAATGAAGGTCCCCCAAAAATCTCAAGAACTTTGAATGTATCTCCAAGTGCAGTCACAAAAATATCAAACACTATGATGAGCCTGGCTTTCATGAGGAGCATCCCAGGAAAAAATGATCAAGAACTACCTCAGTTGCAAAGGATAATTTATTAGAATTACCAGCCTCAGAAACAATTTGCAGCATCACAGATTGGAGCTCACATAAATGCTTCTTAGAGTTCAAGTGGCAGAAAGTGTAAGTCAGGCCTTCATGGTTGAATTGCAGCAAAGAAACCATTACTTCTGAGGAACAACAAGCTTAGGCTAAGAAATACAAGGAATGGGCATTAGATCAGTGGAAACTGTGCTTTGGTCTGATGAGTCGAATTTGAATTTTTTTTTTCTTTGTTAAACATAGAAAGGGTGAAAAAATGGTTCCTGGATGTATGCTTTCCATTGTGAAGTATGAAAGCATGAAGGAGGTGTGATGGTGTAGGGGTGCTTTGCTGTTGACACTGTTGGTGACTTTGTCAAAAAAAAAACATTTCCCCCAGATTTTCTCCCTAATTTAGTCGTATCGGGGGCTCCCACATTAAGGCTACTACTACCACTCAGATGGGAGGGCTGAAGGCTATCACGTGTTTCCTCTGAACCATGTGACATCAGCCAACCGTATCTTTTTCGAACTGCTCGCTCACTCACCATTGGGGGTGGCGTAACACACTCGGAGGACAGCGCTATCTGCTTCTTTTGCTTGCGTGAGCTCACAGACGCCCCTGATTGGCTGTAGAGCCGTGATTCATGTGGGAGCATTAAATACCTCGGAGAACTCGGCCAATCAGCTCTCTCTAGACCTCCAGCTGCGAGAGGTTACAGCATCGACTTAGTCAAACTTGTGGGCACACTTAATTAGCATGGCTATCAGCATTTTTCAGCGACATGCTATCCCATCTGGTTTGCAGACATACATATTGATAGATAGATTTTTTGAATGCATTTTTGCACAAAACAAGGGTTTTTGAATGTGGCCCTTGCACTCTGGGTGACAAACTTCAAAGCAGAGCAGGAAAATTTTAAATGACCAAAATCTATTGTACTGTACTTATATGAACCTTAATTTAAATTTTTTGATTGACAGATTTGTAAAAGCTCAAACCATTAAAGAAGCATTGTACTGTGAGGTTAAACTGATTATGTATCGATCATTAATTGGTTTACTCAAACCAATGATCAATAACGGAACGTTTACCAATCGCATTATTAACATGCTACATACATTTATATATATATACAGTTGAAATCAGATATTTACATACACTTCAGAAAAAAACACAAAAACTTTTTTTCTTTACTGTCAAACATTACATCAGAGTAAACTTTTCTGTTTTAGATCAATAAATATTAAAAAATTTTGGCATTTGTTAAATGTCAGAATCGAGCGAAGGAGAATTTTTATGGTTTTTTTATCCCTTTTATCAGAAAAGTCTAAAGTATACATACATTAAATTTATTGTGTCTTTAAATAAAAAGAAAACTTCAGATAATTCCATTCTGAGCTTAAGAAGCTTCTGATAGGTTAATTGATTCCATTTGAGTTAATTGGTGGCACACCTGTGGATGCATATAAAGGCACACCTCAAACACAGAGCCTCTTCCTTTGACATCATGGGGAAATCCAGGGAAATCAACCGTCATACCGCTCAGGAAGGAGACGGATTCTGAGCCCCGGAGAGAAAAGTTTTTTGGTGCAAAATGTCGCACTAATGTCGCATCAACCCCAGGACATCAACCCCAGGACAACAGCAAAATACCTTGTGAAGATGCTGGCTGAAGGTAAGGCCACCATAAGCTGAAAGGTTACTCTGGGAGAAGAAAGCCATTACTCCAAAATCACCATAAAAAAGCCACACTACAGTTTGCAACTGCACATGGGGACAAAAATCTTAATTGTCCTGTGGTCTGACGAAACAAAATCTTTATTGTTCGGCCGTAATGATAAACGGTATATTTGAAGGAAAAAGTCGAAGCTTTAAAGCCTCAGAACACCAACTGTGAAGTATGGGGGTGGTAGTATAATGTTGTGCGGCTTTGCTGCAGAAGGGACTGGTGCACTTCACAAAATAGGTGGCATCATCAGAAAAGAAAATTATGTGGATATATTGAAGCAACATCTGAAGATATCAGCCAGGAAGTTAAAGCTTGGGCACAAATGGGTCTTTCAATTGGACAATGACCTCAAACATACCTCCAAATTAGTTACAAAGTGATCAAACTGATCTCAACGCCATAGAAAATTTGTGGGTGGCACTGAACAGGCGAGTGCAAGGCCTACAAACCTGGCCCAGTTACACCAGTTCTGGTAAGAGGAGTGGGCCAAAATTCCAGCAAACTATTGTAGAAAGCTTGTGGAAGGATACCCGAAATGTCTGGCCCAGGTGAAAAAGTTTCAGGGCAATTCTCACTTACTCTCACGCATCTCCTATACCGCTTTATCCTGTATTCAGGGTCGTGGGGACCTGGAGCCTATCTCAGAAGGCTTAGGGCACGAGGCAGGGAACACCCTGGACAGGGTGCCAATCCATCGCAGGGCACACAAACATACACACACTCACACACTCCGGGGCATTTTGGGAATGCCAATTAGCCTAACCTGCAAATCTTTGGACTGTGGGAGGAAACCGTAGTACCCGGAGGAAACCCACCAAGCACGGGGAGGACATGCAAACTCCATGCACACAGAGACAGGAATAGAGACTGGCCGGGGAATCAAACAGACCCTGTACAGTAGGTGCATGCTAACCACTACACCACCACAGGGCAATTCTACCAAATACTAATAAAGTGTATGTAAATTTTTTACTGATGAAAGTAATAATAATTAAAAAATAGTATAAAATTATCCCTCGCTCGATTCTGACAAATGCAAAAAATTTGTTAATATTTATTGATCTAAAACAGAAAAGGTTCACTCTGATTTAATGTTTGACAGTAAAGTATATGTAAATATCTGGTTTCAACTGTATGTAGGATCCCTATAACTGGAACATGCATGTGCCTGTAGATTTAACAAAAAGCCACTTCTACATGTTCTACAGACGTGATCACCATGGACTACAACACCCCTGTACAGAAATCATTGATTTGCAAAGTAAATCCTTATGTCTGACTTCACAAAGCCTATCGCTTATTTTGCTTAGATATCTTTGATATAAACAGGTTTTGCTCCCTGGCCCCTTTTCTTTAGTGCCTGCTTCTGATATCTTTTTTTGCTCACTGCCTGAACCCTTGCTTGTTTTTGTTTACAGTTCTGCATGATGACTTAGATCTGTTTACCTGTGCTTGATTACATTAAACTCATTAACCTGAATTTGCATCTGACTTAACCTCCTTACACAACAACAGTGTACTTCTCTGATAATATAATATTTGGGCAGCTCTGAGACACAATATTGAAGAAACCATGTAATTACTGTCATCACAGTGTAATTACTATGTAAATGTAGCAATGCATGATAATTTACTGACATGCTGGAGCTGCAGAAAATGTCTTATCCCAACTGCATTTTCACTGTTATTAGGAAACCCATTGAATAATAGCCATATCCTGACCAGGCTCAAGATGAATTTGGATCATGCTCCTTTACAGTACATTCAGAAGGAATTTAGCATAGCCAATCCATTACTGGCATGTTTTGGGGCACTGGGAGTTTGTATGGAGATTTCCTCCGGGTACACTGGTTTCCTCCCACAGTACAAAGAAAAAAATGGAGATTAGGCTAATTGGTGTTCCCAAATTGACCGTAATGTGTAAATGCATGTGTGAATGTTGACTTTCGGAACCTCTGTTGTCTAAACAGGGGCTTTGGAGGGCAACAGGAATAAATGGTATAGTAATTGCCATTGGCATCCACAGTCCCTAGTTGGACTACAGAGGTTCCAAAGTGGATGACTGGAGCAACATATATACGAAAGTGACTCAGATCTGATCTAATGAGCGTAAAGACAAAGACAAAAGACAAAGAAAAAATACTAGTAAGGAACAAATACTTAAGTATTCAAATTATTCAGACAAGCCCTAATATATAAAGAAATGAAGGCTTCTTCTGCTCACTCCAGTGATGTTGACTCTGATCATTATTACCCAGCAGATCAAGAAAGCAGAAAAAATGAAAGCATCTCTAGAAGAAGTGCAAAAAAAATTACCCCTTGACATGCGACTCCTGCCATCACAGAATAAATCTCGGGAAAGCTGATGAATGATTGGACAGAGATAATTTCCCAGAACATATATAAAGCCATGGTATGTGTGTATTTGGGGTTCATATGGAAATGGAGAGGCAAGGAAGAGAGGAAGAGGAGAGCAGAAGAAAGCAAGGAGCATGGCTGGAGAATGGAGAATTGTATGAGGCTCAGCTTGCAGAAAGAATGCTCCTTGAACTGAAGTGCACCTCAGTGTCAATAGAATATGCTAATCCCAAACTAAGAAATGTAATCAAAGGAATATCAATGCTGTCAACTGCTTACTCTAGATTTTATATTTTATTCAACTTTTTTTTCTTGATCGATATTATTACTGATGGTAGGTGTCTTTGTGTGTGTACAGATGGAAGTGGAAATAAAAGATGGATGTAAATAGACTAGCATAACTCACATAAATCTTCTTCCTTAAATTAAATTCAATTTACCATAAAACTAGACTGTTTAGATTTAACACAACATTTTAAAACTAACAACTTTCTGTAAAAAATATTATTGTAGCGTAGTGGTTAGCACTGTCTTCTCACACCTTCAGGGTCCAGGTTTGATTCCTGTCTCGTGTCTGTGCCCTATGCTTGGTGGGTTTCCCCATAGTGTGTGTGTGTGTGTGTGTGTGTGTGTGTGTGTGTGTGTGTGTGCACGCACGATGGATTGGCACCCATCCAGGATGTACCCCGTCCCGCTCCTAAAGTCTCCTGGGATAGCCTCCATGCCCCGAATGACTCTGTATACATAACTTACTGATAATGAATTCTGTATCTTATATCATAAAGTTACTAGTCTTTTCCTAGCTATGCTCACACTGCATCACTGACAAATAAGGTTGCTCATTACAGTTCTCTGGATCCTCTGGATTTAGCACCTACATTACAGTATGAACACCTTTAGTCACATTTGTTCATACTGCCCCTTGCTATACTTTTGATTTATGCTGGTTTGCCCTATGCTGGCTCAATGCCCTTGTGTGGAATGGTTGGCTAAACAACCTGACCTCGCTGTGCATAAACAGATGTAGGCTGCGTACAAACATACTTACATCATTGGGGTGACTAGAGACAACAGTCCATCCATCCATCCATCCATCTAACAACCTCTGTAGTCCAACTAGGGACCTTGGAGGCCAATGGTGACCATTGTGTTTATTTCCATTTTTACAACAATGGTAGGACCTCTGACCAATCTTCACATTCAATATTCAATATTCATTACAGGCTATTCGGGAACACCCAGACCCTGGAGTTGCAAGGACATACCAGAGACAACAGTAGGTAAAAAGACTGGTTATATCACCTGATATTATTACTCTATATTTGGAAATCATTTGTATGAATACTGTACAGCCTTTTAAAGGTTTTTTGCTTACAAGACTGAGACAATTCATGGTCAGCTCATTTCTCCTATATTATCATAAGCCCCAGGACTGGTACTTTATAAACGCCCTTCATAATTTTGATCCTTCAAAAGAGGCTCAAATCTCTAATAATATTGTTAGGTCACGCTCTTCTACTTGTCAGCTTGACCCAGTTCAAACATGCCTTCTTAAGGCATGTCTGACAGTTATTCTTCAACTAATAACATTGAGTATCTACTTCTTTCTTGTTACTGGAGAATTCCTGACTCACTGAAAAGAGCTATGATTAAATCTCTGTTAAAGAATCCTGGTTCTGACCCTGGTGATTTCAATAATTATAGACCAATTTCTAAACTGCATTTTCTTTCTAAAATTTTGTTGAAAGTTTTGTTGCTGCATAGTTACCTTGGAATCAATGACCTTTTCTCCAATCTGGGTACCGGTCCAGGCTTAGCACCAGGACGGCCTTGATAAAAATAACTAATGATCTTGGCAGATGGCAGACTCTTGCCAGCTTCCCATTCCTATTCTTCTGGATCTTAGCTCTGTGTTTAGAAGGATATGATGATATGATGATACTATTAGGATGTCTCTTTAATATTGGGATTCGTGGCACTGTATGTGTTTTCTGTTTTACAGGTAGGATGCCATTTGCCCAGATTAGTCACTGTTAGTCTGTGATTTCCACCTGTGATTTAATACCCCAAAGCTCTGTGCTAGGAGTTACAATTGTTACTGTATGTGGATGACACTCAGCTTTATTTTCTATTTTAATGATACCTGCTCCAGTGATGCTTGGGTATTGATGACCAGCAATTACCTTAAACTGAATACTGGTAAATGTGAAAAGCTGGTTGTTGGTTCCAAATCTGCTTTTTCAAAAGTCATATTTGGTCTATTTTTGCAGGCTGCGACAAAGCTAGATTCCATTCCATTCATGACAACTGTGTAGGGATGGATTTTTATGCAACTTATGCAAAATATTGGGTAAAGGCAATTTTAAGTGACAGCAGCATTGCAGGTGTCAATTAACTAGCCACTGTAGCTACTGTATGCATTTTGAACATGACTGTATTTCAATTGCATCTTGATTGCCATCCCAAAGAAACTTTACATCGGCTTGAAATTGTACAGAATTCAGCAGCAAGGCTTATTATGCAGGCTAAACTATCAGGCCATATCACACCTACTTTTGCTCAATAGCATTGGCTTCCAGTTTCTCACTACATTCAGTTAAAAAAATGACTGTTAACATTTAAAGCCCATCATAATTTTTGTCCTTTATCAGAATTACTTCAGAGTGTACCCTACTAATCGCTTGTTACAATGCTCTTCAGCAGCGTTGCTTTTGGTACAGCATTCTGCATGATTGCACAAAGGCCCTAAACCCTCCCAACATTCATACTGTAATTCCTCCCCTGTCTCAGAGTTCAAGTCAGCTCTCAAGACCTTTTTCTTATATGTAGTTTATGAGTGCTATGCCTAAAAGGGTGGGAGGTCCCCGGTTAGAGCCCTGACACTGCTGGGTTGACACCGTTGGACTCTTGATCAAGGTCCTTCACCACCAAGTGCTCAGATACAACTGGGTGTCATGCTGGCAGCCCAGCCCATTTAAATACCTGCCACAGAAACAGCGACTGTATATTTTGATGCTCAATGTGCCAGGCAGCAAGTATATGGAACCATCCGTCCATTCATTCATCCATTCCTAAAAAGGTTTTTATGTATAGCAAACATAAACATTACATAAGTTAAACAGCAATATGAATAATAACACTAATATGAAATATATATAAATATGAAAATATGAAGAAGAAGAATTACTGAAGATCAAGGTCAAATTTGGAAAATATAAAAACTTGCTTGATTACTATAACTGTGCTAAAAGTGGTTTTAAATTAGTTCTCTGTCACATGTTTAGGCTTTGTCACATAGTCATGATCACAGGGTGAGAACTTTGTTATTGGTACCCAGCAAGGGAAAAAAAGAAGTGAAACTTTCCATCCAGAGATGGAACATAAAATAATATAATGCTACCATGACCATGTATCCTGTAGCTGCAAAGTGTGTGAAAATATACCTATGGGTAATCAGAACAAACAAAAACCTTAGGTTTATTCAATGTCCCGTTGTCTTGTTTTAACAGCAATGTTTCCGAGACAGCAATGTTTCCCAGATTCTGTTGTACACTCGGGTATTAGTTGTGTTTCTAATAATTAATGCCAGGTTTACACTGTATGATTTCCAGCCCATTTTGGTTTTGTCTTAGAACACAAGTGCCAATATGGTGCCATGATAACCAAAGACAGTCTGGAACAAAGTTTTGGCAGTAGGCACAGCATAGTGATTTTGTAAGCACAAAGATTTCTTCAATCATCATGTCCATCGTTAAAAGATCTTCATTACATAATCTGACATGGAGAAAACATTATCACTCAATCTGGTTAAAAATGTGGACAAGATTTTATGCATACAGTATGACAAGTAATTATTTTTAAAGACTACTGTAAAACTGGCTTGAGTTGCATCGCTGGCACAGACAAATTGAATGTGTGATTTCTGGATAGTATATACAGTATTCATACATATTTATACAAATAAACAGACAGACAGACAGATAGATAGATAGATATTTTCTTGTATGCAAGGAAGTTTGATCTCAGGTTTAGAATTCCTAGAAAACACATTTTATAGAATTTCTGGAGAGAAGAATAACTGGAAATAGCACTCAAGTTTTGTAGGGACAAATCTATAGAAATACATTTCTGTAGAAAAGGATCCTGGAAAAAAAAGTTGGATGCCTTTTTTAATGCGACCCTCCCCATTTTTTATTTGGCCAGGATTGGTTCACTTCCCGGGAATTGAATCTGGATCACAGCAATGAACATATGAAACATTGGCAACTAGTCCACCAGGTAATAGGGCAGGGGTAGCTCAGTATTTTTACAGTATGGTTTTGGCCTACTGATCGGAAGGTCCCAGGTTCCATCCCCAGCACCACCAGGTTGCTGCTGTCGGGCCCTTGAGCAAGGCCCTTAACCTTCAACTGCTCAGATGTATAACGGGATAAAAAATTTAAGTCGCCCTGGATAAGGCCGTCTGCCAAACGCCGTAAATGTAAATAACGTAATACCTCCTGCTCCGGTCCACAGCATTAAATAAGGATGGAGTTCTGCTGGGTGTGCAGTACGTTGTCTCCACAAGCTCCACATGTTTCACTTCAAAATGTTCAAATGTGATAATGACAATCAAAACGTAAACAATGCAGCTTGATGGAAATAAAATGAAAGAATTCACTTGAACAAAGAAATGATCTCAGGCTTGCAGCAGCACCTGTAATGATGTGTTGCACAGCATGGGTTTTAATAAGATCTATAATCCATCTGAGACTTAGCGATGTTATTTATTTATTTTTTAATTATTGGCAAGGACAAGAAGAGCTCTTGTGTAACCTATGGATATTTCATAGCACTGTATAAATAAGAGAATTCTAAACAACTCATTGGGATTTCATTTAAAATGAAACAGTCTATAAATAAAGGAAAAGTGCACTAAAATATGAATGTCTTCTCAGAAAGTTAGCTGAAGCTATTCTAAAGCAAGATAAGTAGAGACATAAAGTTAAATGTACAAGATTGACAGAACTGTCCACCCCTCCATGGTTTATTCTCCTCACCCTTTAGCTATACATTACCAGCTAGAATTTAAAACTACCTTTTCTTCTGGGTATAATTACCTCCTTAAAATAACAAATATTTTATGTATTTAAATAGCTTAATGTAGCTTGTAGCATGTAGCTAAGCTAATATTGGAGGACACTGGAAAAAAAGAAGACCCATGTATCAATATATTTAAATTAAAGGCAGAATTTACACTCAAAAAACTATGCTAAACAAAAATAAATATTGGTAAAAATCTGTAGGTTTGACTCATTAAATAGATTTAAATATAATACAAACCTCATTTAGGGGTCAGGGGTAGCTCAGGTTAAGGCATTGGACTACGGTTTGGAAGGTCCCAGGTTCAAATTTAAGTTGTCCCTGTTGGGCCCTTGAGCAAAAGATGTATAACGAGGTAAAAATGTAAGCCAAATGCCTAAATATAAATTTCAGTAAAATAGATGTATATGTATGATCAATATGTATAACCAACAGAAGGCCCAAATCATTTTGAGTGTATGTTCAAACAAAAAATAAATAAAACACTTGTACACTACAAGTATGTCGTCATCGGACACTTATGTGTTTGTTGAATAGTCCATTCCAGATTTAGTCCCCATATGCTCTATAAACTACAACCTTCTAGGAAATTATTTTGTAATGTAGCTATGGGTATTGATGTCAAAGTAAGAGTTTTGGAAAGGCCAGGGCTTTGTGCGGACCACTCAAGTTCATCCTCTCCAGCCTGGTGCAAACCATGTCTTTATGGAGCTTACTTTGCACAGGGGAGTTCTCAAGCTTGAACATTTTTGGGCTTCTTAATTCCAGTGATGGGTCATGGGTAGATCAGTGGTTAAGGCGCTTGAATGCTGATCAGATGGTCCCTCTGTTCAAGTCCCAGCACCAACAAGTTGAAACTGTTGGGACCTTGAGCAGTGTCCTTCACCCTTATCACTCAGATACAAGTGGGCATTGAGGTGGCAACCTGACCTCATAAAAACTGCCACTGAAATGACATATATCTCTCTCCAGTTGTGGGGAGTGTCCCTCACCTGATATGGCTTATGGCACATTACCTTACATTACCTAATTCCAGTGACGGGAAATTGCAAAGCTGTAGCATCCAAATGCATTACATCAAATTGTGTGCGTCCAACATTGTGGCAGGAGTTTGGGGAGGAACCAAATATAAGGTATGGTGGTCAGGTGTTCATATACGTTTGACCATATACTGTTAATACAGTATAACTTTCTTCTAATCCTTTGAGCAGCCATATTGATTTGATTTTACACAGGGTTAAGAAGATCTTCGGAGGAGGAATTCTGAGTTGCGAGAGTGTTTTCTTTGGTTTTTCCAAGTCAGAGTTACAATTTTTAGTCAAACAGCATATAAAGCAGGAAGAATCTAAAAACCTCCCACTCATGCAACTTTTTTGTTGCATCCTGCGGGATCCCAGTCCTGACGCACACTTCTAGTCTCAACTTTTTGCCCTGTGAAACTTTCTGCCAAGCTTGAAAAAAAAAGAACCTCAGTAGTGTGCTTCTATTCATATCTGCATTCAAATCTGTTTAGAACACGTTCTGTTCAGTATGAATAATGTATTTATTTTTGGGTTTATTAGCAATGTTCCTACTATTTCTCTCCAAATCTCCTAAGGTTGGAGGTGTATACCACACATTGTGTACAGGTTTTCCAAGCCCCAGATGAATATGTGCATTTTAACAATGATGTGGCAGATGATGATGCTTCTTGAAAGTCTGGCATGATAATGACAATAATAACAACACTATTTGTGGAACAGTAGTTTTGCAGTGTACATACTGTAGGTGATGCCTTAGGCAGTACTTTGTCCATATTTTGTCTGGGATGGACTCTTTCTCTTCTTATCTTTCACTGTCTCTCTCTCTCTTTCTCACTTCCTGTCTCTATTTTTAATATAAGTACTTTTCCATAGATTGAGTAATCTGATGACAGTGGCATATGTCTGGGTTTTTTTCTAGTCGAAATAATAGCAAAAAACCATAAGGGAAGTCTTTCCTCCACGTCTGCCTGTAATAAGAAGAGACAGGAAGGTGAGCATTGAGCGACCTGAAAATACACAGTGGGGAAACACAAGCAAGAATGCAAATTGTGCTCAAACATGAATAAACACATGCACGCTTACACACACACACACACACACACACACACCTGGTTCAGGAGGCTGGGGCATGGGTATAAATGCTGCTACGCTCTGATTGAAAAAAAAAAAAAAAAAAAAAAACAGCTAGCTGTCAAACAAGTCATGCGTGAGAGAGTCAGGTGGGAATCAGCATGTGTTGGTTGGGTGAGTGTAAAACATGGAGAAGGAGTTTAAAACAGACTGTTCTTTGACCTCACACTCATTCCAAACATGCTCTTTTTAGTCTGAAAAACAAATAGTTGAAATAATTCTTTGTTAATTCCGATCTAAAAAAAAATGTATGTCATCTGCTTATCACTGTACATGGAGTATTATATGCCAAGTAGTTTCTACCGAATAATCTGATCAAAATATTTAACTATCAGGTTAACAATATGTATCACTCCATGTCTAGTGTTCTAACATTCAGTAATTACACCTTAACTGTCAGACAACAGCATGGGGAAAGTACATCAGTACCGTCCACAGGACTGGAAAGAGGAGAGAGCAGCTGCCTGCCAAAAACCCACATTCAAAACCAGTCACGGAAGCACTCTCAGCAAAAAAAACTGATAATGATATGTCATATTAAACAACAATTTGTCCACTTAGGGATTGCCTCTAAGTCGTTCTTCATTGTTTTGTTCATGACTAATGTGAGCTACAAAGCTAACTAGCTTCTAAAACAAGGCTGAATCCCAAATCCCCTTCCTTATTAAGGGAAACTACCTGGTGTGTGGGAGAAAGGATTGTACCGTTTAATGCTCCTTGGGATTTGACCCGGGAACCCTGGCAGTTAGCTGATTATTCTAATGTCATTTTTAAATATAATATAAAGAGAAACCTTATGTTCAAATTAGATTTAAAGGACTGTCCACCACTTTCATGGTTGATTCTACTCACCCTTTGGCTGCTTGGACCATTAAACACAACTTGGCACAGGTTTTTTGCCGGATGCCCTTCATGATGCAACCCTCCCATTTTTACTCATGCTTTGGACCGGCACTGAATCCACTGGCTGGGGTTTGGGCATTGGGTGGGAATTGAACCCGAGCCTTCCGCACAGCAGGCAAGGAATTTCCTGGTAAGAATGGTTAGCTGCTTAGCTACTAAAAAAACTGCTTTCACCTCTGTTAAATACTCTGTCGGTCACCAGCTCAACTTCTAGTCATGGAGGGATATGTATTGGTGGAGCGAAATACCTGGTTAAATAAAGAAAGAAAGAAAAAAATAATAATTTGTTGATAATAAATGGTGTTTGTAGAACTGATGATATTCAGCACAACAGCACTCCCTCTCATCTAATATTGCTTAATTATACCTATACTGAATCGCTAATAAGAGTCAATTAATAGTACTAATAGGTTACTACTAGCACCTGGCAGCAATGCTATCCGCATGTTAAAATCTCATTATCATGTAACAAGAGCTCAGTGCACTTCCCCTTTTCACCAGGGAAGGACAATCTCTTCAATTTGCTTTGTGGTCACTTCTTGTGTTCACTATACAAGCACATGCTTATAATGAACACTTTGCATAGTCTTGCATTCCCTTGGGTTTGTGTAAATTCTCAGGCATAGTTTTCTTTGTCTGTCATATTTTTTCACTATTGTGTTGCTGATTCCTGATTAATCATTTCACCTTGTTTTTTGCGGATGATCATTGGATTACAATTTTAACCTAACCTCTTTGCTAAGAGCTGCTTGAAAATCTGAAATACAGTACATGTAACTCTCGCTTCGTGAGCATGAATTTGGGTGAGAGGGTCATGGGGGCGCCTTTAGCTTATCCCAGGAGACTTCGAGCAAGCGAGGGGGTACACCCAGGATAGGGCACCAATCCATTGCATCAAGTATGGCTGCAACAGGCAAACTCCACGTACACAAACCCGAGGTAGGAACCGAACCCTCGACCCTGGAGGAGCGAGGCCACGGTGCTACCACCATGACAGCTCACGCTTGATATCTTGTTCAATTATTTGATCATTCACCAGACTGTAGGTAAATTATTCACATAAACCCTGAATAAAGACCAAGATATTTCTGTAGTCTTTTCTTGGCATCTTCTTGGCTTCACCTAATTGCTGAAACCTTGGTCCTTAAGATGTGAACAGGATCTCCTTTGTTGAAGTATATTGATCAGGAGAGGGACAGTACTGTAGGTATACCATGGAACACCATGAAAACATGCAGTCATCACCATGTGGAACAAATAGGGCACCACAGTGGCCTTACGAAGAACTGGATCTTCCTTCAAAATGTAAACAAGACAATACTTAAAGGGAAGCTGCCAAAAAACCTGCAGCATCATTAAAAGGAGTTGTACTGGAGCAGAATATCTGACAAATACTGATTACTCTCTATATGTGACAACAATCTTTCATGCCATTCACAAGTCTGGGCTAAGAGGTAGGGTGGCGGAAAACATCACAATCCAACTAAATTACCCCAAACCATGTGGCAAAATGTGCTATCGTCTGATGAGACCAATTCCAAAAGGCTTAATAATTTCAGAATCCCAAAAGGTATGTTTGGCACAAAAAAAAGCACAATCACCAAAGGAACACTATACCCATGGTGATAGCAGCATCCTGCTTTGGGACTGCTTTTTATCAGCCAAACCTGGGGCTTTTTGTCAAGATGAATCACCAGTTGATTTTAGCACAAAACATTCAGGCATCTGGTGTAAAGCCAGAGATGAAAAGGATTTTCACCTTTCAGCACGACAGTGACCATGACCATACGTCCAAATCAACAAAGTGATTACATAATCAAAAGAAGATCAATGTTCTGAATGGCCCAGCCAGAGCACAGACAACTAATATGACTACAAATCTGTGAGGTGACCTGAGGTGGGCTGTGCACAGGAGACAGCCTTAACAATCGATGAATCTAGAATGCTTTTGTAAGAAAGAGTCAGAAAATATTGGCAAGTCAAGATGTAGCATGCTGATTAACTCTTAGTGGCGTTATAGAATGAGAAGGTGCTTCAACAAAGTATACTCATAGACAAACAAAACCATTGCACTACAAAGAATTATATAAAATATGCAATGTTACAAAAACAAACAATCGAAATCATGGTTTTTAGATTTTAGAACACATTACCTGTGGTATTGATAGTTTTTTCACTTCATTTGTTTATTCATTCATCTTTTATACT
Source organism: Leiocassis micropogon (assembly GCA_028565275.1). NCBI lineage: Eukaryota > Metazoa > Chordata > Actinopteri > Siluriformes > Bagridae > Leiocassis > Leiocassis micropogon. The sequence continues at coordinate 6,401,179 of JAOVVA010000027.1, read as the reverse complement.
GCTTACACTGTTCGGCCAGGATGCTTAGGGCATGGGGCGGGGTGCACCGTGGATAGGGTGCCAATCCATCGCAGATAACACATACACTCCAATACACTACAGGAAATTGAGAAATGCCAATCAGCCTAATCTTGCATGTCTTTAGATGGTGAGAGGAAACAGGAGTACCCAGCGAGGACAGGAAGCATGCAACCTCCATGCAGGTGGGAATCGATCCCTCAACCCTTGGGGTGTGAGGCCACAATGCTAACCACTACGCCACTGTGCTGCCTCTCACTTCATTTGGGATTTTTTTCTTTTATTTTACAATAGCCCCTAAAACCCTTAGCCTTTTTAGCATTTTTTTTTTTGGTTTTAGTTTTTTTGCATTAATATTTTTAATAAAAATATATAGTATTGTGCAAGACAGAGTTCATACCGGGCAGGGCTTATACCGGGTCCTCAGATCCACCAATCAACAACCTAGTGCCTTTGCCGCATGACCACCATTCCTCCACAACATAGGCAATATGAACTATATGAAAGAAATAGCACAGATACAGTTTATGTTGATACCCATGTTTTTATGGCACGGTTGTTTCTATGATCAGTAATAATAATAATAATAATAATAATAATACAAGCATTTAATGAGTTTAACGTTTTTGTGACATCATTCCCATATTCCAGTAATGGTAAAATGTATGCATTTTAAAAGTAGTGATAACTTTGGTTCGGCACGGTGGCTTAGTGGTTAGCACTGTCGCCTTGCACCTCCTGGGTCCGCGTTTGATTCTCGGCCAGGTTCGATTCCCACCTCTGTGTGCATGGAATTTGCATGTTCATGGTTTCCTTCGGGTACTCCGGTTTTCTCCCACAGTCCAAAGACATGCTAGGCTAATTGGCGTTCCGTTACCGTTGTGTGTCAATGTGTATGTGTGTACCCTTTGATGGATTGGCACCCTGTCCAGGATGTACCCCCCCTTGTGCCCTCTACGACCTTGTCTACAGGATTAAGCGGTATAGACAATGAGTAACTTTGGTTCTATCTGGCATATCTGAAAACCCAAATGCACAGTTTGATATCTGTAGACACACACCAGCAGGATATGCATATAAGCAGATGTTTAGTTTTTTTTTAATCAGTCATTTATGAGTGCTTATAGCCACAGGTGTCTTAAAGCTGTAATAATAGGCAGTTTATTACTATGGCAAAAAAGTTACAAAATGCTCATGCTTGTGGTTTTAACTGGCTCATGCTTCTAAAATGATTTAATCATACTGTATGAAGAGGTCGATGCAATATGTATTGATAATGTAACAGAGGTCAATAGCTTCTTCATGTGTTGCTTTTATATTCATTCACATAAAGGGGATTTTTTTTTTCTTCCAACAGTTTTTCTTGCTGTGTGTAGTTCAACGACAGCTTAAGACCCCACTCACAAGGACAAAGAAAATGCACCACTACCCTTCAGTTCAATGAGAATGATGTGCAGTCAGACACACGAACACCTGCTGATGTGAAAAAAAAAAGTGTGCTTTTGATACGCCAAAGGTGCCAGAGCTCCATTCGCAGGCACTCCCATGTAATTTATTCCCTCAGACACAATCGCCCATAAGACCCTAACCAGTGATTATGGGAATTATATCTGGCACTGCAGGCCCAGTTGTTTGGGGGCCCTAAAAAAATTGGTTAGAACACTTCTAGTAAGAAATGCACAATTGTAGAAAGACACACACACATTGAAGAGTGTTTGTCAAATAAGATCAAGTCTGCTTGAATGGAGGGTCCTTGAAAATGTCATTCCTAGTCAGGAGACAGAGAGAGAAAGGAGATTTTTTTAAGGAGGGAGTGGAAAAGACAGAAGGAAATGAGTGAGAATGAAAGAATGAGAATAAAAAAACAGAAGAGTGTCAGATCGAGAGGGGAAAAGAAAAATATGGTGAGAGAGCGAGACAAAGAGAAAGACTCACTGTGTATGTGAGAGAGAGAGAGAGAGAGAGAGAGAGAGAGAGACAAAGAGAGAGAGACAGACAGAACAGCTTGATTCTTTCCCAGGGGAAAGAGAGAGCTTCAGCATCCACAGCTGGTGCTGAGACTTCTCCCTTATAAATATTCGCATATTTAATTAGCCAGAAGTCCTCTCCGTACAAACACTGTCATGAGGCTCGGATTCGTCAGTCACACCGCATTCAACAATGACGTGTCTAAAGGGTAAATCAACCCAAAATTCTATTTGGTAAATTGTAAAAGCCATTCACACAACACTGGTGAGGGATTCATTTCATTACAAGTATATTAGTTTGAAAGCCAAGGTATTATAAACGAATGAATAAACATATTTTAAAGGCATTTGCTCCATCTACAGGCTGAAAATGGCTGGATCCGCCTTGAGCCGTGATTTGATGGAGCGGGTTTGGGTGGCAGGTGCCAAGCACAAAAGCATCTGTGCTTGTCTAGAATACAGACTTCTGATTAACTCACTCATTCTGGACTGAGATTTGAGATGAACATAAAGTAGCTTTAAGTTGATGGATGGGTTATAGGGGGTCTGATCCAGAGCTGTCTGACTGGCTCTGTACACATCTGTGTGTCTGTTTGCACAAGAAAACAAACTTTGAACACCATGACAGAATGAGGTGTTCCAAAGAAGATATAGTGACTCTAGAGTGGCACGACAGAAAAACAGTCACACTATTATCAGGAGATTGTAAGCTTGAATCCACAGCCCTGACTTTGTGGCCAGGAGTCAAAGAGAGCAGAATTGGCCGTGCTCTCCGAGTGGGAGGGATGGCATTACTCTCTCTCTTGTCAAACAGAAAGACACTAGTCAGCGGTGGCAGTCTGTGTTTGCAGAAGGGCAGTTAGTGGTGTGATGAAGCATGAGCAGCAGTTTGAAAACATGCGGTTGCTGGCTTCATGCTACTCAGAAGCATATCTCAGCCTTTACCCTGCCTAATGAGTAGTTGTCCAGTCATGTGGAGAGCTACCTAGTGTGTGGACCAGCAACAATACTGTTATAATCGTGAGGAAAAAAAGAAGGAAGTGGAGAAAAAGATATAGTGATTGGAATGAGAAATGTCTACAGTGTCATCTTTAATGCTTTAACATTCTGCTCAACTTTTCGGTAGAGTATATTTTAAGTTACTACTATATATCTAATTAAAACTTGCATCGAATGTAATCTGATTGAGCCATCTCTACCAATCAGTTGAGGTATGTTACGCTCAAGGAATCCACTAATTGTAATAATCTAAATAATATGTTTATTCAATTGATCTTAGAATACAACAAAAATAAAGTAGATCCAGAGCCGTGAAACATTTGTACTGTTGAACCACAACACAAAAAGTTGCATTTTACGTGTGTTTGTAAATGTGTTTATACTTTTACCATTAAGTGACATCTCAACCATTTGGAAGAGGTATATATTGGGGCTTGTTAAAATCATTAATATCATTGATTGTTGTTGTTATTGTGATAAAAGAATAACAACATACATGACAATTACAAACATTGCTTTGTTCAGTGAGGATGTTAAAAAGTAAATTTTTGAGAGTTTGCAGTAGTATGTACTATACTGTATATGTTATGCACCCTTTCTAGCAAAACTCTATATTAAGAGTTTGCTTTTAACGCAAGTATTTGTCCACTCTGGGGTTCACTTACTTTTTCCACTAGCATTTTAAATGTTGAATAAGTGTGTTCAATAAAGACATGATAAATCAGAATTGTGGTATTATTTTAGGCATATTATATTTGTCAATACTCTTGATGATGAAGATCAGATCACATTTTATGAGAAATTAATGCAGAAAATTATGAAATTCCAAAAGGTTCCAGTACATTTTCTCCCCACTGTAAATGTTGTATATCATTTCCCATAACAGAATTCATTGGCAACTGCCATTGGCGTTGAGCATTCTGCAGTATGTTACTGTCAAGAAATGCCAATAGCAAAACAGGTGTCCATACTGTAGCTAGATTTCGATTCAATGATTATGCTAATCTCATCTTTGATTTTATGACTCTCCAAAACATTTGATGTATACAATGTCTAGTAGCCAAAGCTATAGTAAGTCTGTCTACTCATCAGCTATACTGCTAACGTTACTGGCAAGTTATTTTAAGGCATATAAAACCAGGTTCCTGTTTTTTCAAAAGAGAAGAGATCCACCAACTGGATTTGAAGTCGTTATTAAAATTTTATCATGTGGTTTAAATATTGTGTTGCCGCTCGAAGACATTGAATTAAAAAAAATAAATTAAAAAAAAAGATTTTTGATCCAACCATAGCAAGTTTCTGATCAGGGATCAGTTGTTTGTATTCATATTCATAAGTTAATGTTCTGAGCTTGTGAGGTAAAAATCCTAGAACTAACAGAGCTGTTGCAAAGCGTACTGGCAATCTAAACAAAAAGGGGAAAAAAATCCAACTGTAGATTCCAAAATATATAAATATTGAATTTGCATGATTTCTAGATTCATTGGAAGCAAATTTATGCACATTCAGAAAACAGCACTTTGTGTCTACGTCCTGTCAGATTGTAATATGTAGGTAGGGCTCCTTTTGCAGGTAATCCAGGTGCAAGTCTCAAATGAAGCCAATCTCAGCAAAATCTTGTCTTCACAGCATTAATATGTTGATGAGACAAGAATGTTCTGTACTGTACATTCTCTATCGCATGTCAGTGAATAGAATAAATTTAGGCTAACAGCATAAATGATAAAGCATACTTATTTTCTATTGAGTATCAAGGCTGAGGCTCATGGGTGTAACTGTTGCCAGGAGTAAACACACCCCTTTCACATCCAGTGTCTTTTCCATATTCTGTGAAAAGTTTTCAATAATCATACATTTTTCATAAAGTTTTCAAAAATCATAAATGCTACATCTTCACTGTAGATGCTGGCACCATGTTTGTCCAGTTGGAACTCTAACACTAAATTGACACAGTGTTAAAAACTTGAACGAAATTACATAACAACAGCTAAGACTTATTTTTATGTTTGTTATAGCTGAACACCTTTATATACATTTAGCAGACGCTCTTAACCAGAGCGACTTACATTTTTATCTCATTATATATCTGAGCAGTTGAGGGTTAAGGGCCTTGCTCAAGGGCCCAACAGTGGCAACTTGGTGGTTAAAAAATTATAAGTCTGATCCTTCACTGATCTATATATATATATACACACTAGCTTTGAATTTGAGCAATATACTACACCCTGTTTGGCATCTTCAAGCCAGGTCACAACATTAATTTCCATACTGATTGCATTAACCTTTGCCCAAGACCTTGTATTGATGACAAGAAAATGAAATCACTCCGTAAAGTCTTCTCCAGCACATATTCCATAGAATATGGTAAAGGTCAGGAACATGTGGAGGCCAATTCATGTGTAAAAAAGATTCTTCATGGTCACGGAATCTTCAGGCTTCCTTTACAGGTTGAGTCCTGGTAAATCTTGGCATTGTTGCCCCTGCCATCAAGGAAGAAAAACAATGTTTAGTCTTTCAGTACATTCAGCTAGGCAGCTGACTTCAATTTCTCATAACGTAACATTACTGAGCCTACACCTGACCAACTGATGCATCGCTTCATGCATTCCCTTCTTACCCTGATGCACCCCTCGCTCTAAAATAGGGTAAATCTGGACTCATCAGATCGCATGACCTTTAAAAGTTCAATCTTTATGCTCATTAGCAAGTCTTATTTCCAATTAGCCTCACTAACAATGTGAGTCCTCTTCTAATTGTATGTGCACATGATTTTACTTTTACTATTCAAGATAATCCTGACTTTTGCTGTCATTTTTTTTCTATAATGGAACTTCACCAAGAGTTTAAGTGATCTTCATGATTTTTTTTTTCCGTCCACATTTCTTCTGTGAAGTTGACAGTTCAGCACGATCCTTTCAAATTTTAATAATGCAATCATGTTGAAGGAAACCCACCGAGCATGGGGCAGAACATGCAAACTCCACACACACAGACCCGAAGGCAGGATTCTAACCCTCGTCCCTGGAGGTATGAGGCCACAGTTGTGGTTACTTCACCACCCTGCTGCCAGTTCTTAACACAATTCCAGTAATTACAGCAGTCTCTTAATTTGTTTTTTTGTTTGCTTAATACAGGCCAATCATTTTATCCTTCTGAAACACAGTAACATATTTTCCATGAGTAAGAAATTTTGTGTAAAACAGGGTATTGGTAATTGGTAACTTTACCAACTTGGATTTCACATGAAAAGACAGAAACCTGAAAAAGTGTGGAGGAAAAAAATCCTTAATTTTGCATGGAATGCTTTAATTTAAGCAACAATTGTTACAGGTCATATGCTTCTAGAAGCGTACACTAATTTTGATATCAATATAGAAATTGAAATATATAATTACTCATAAAGAAATATGAATAATTTGTATTTTAAATTATTATTGTTTGAACTGAGACACTATAACATCATTTTGGCCAAATGGCTATTTTTGGGGCACATATAAAATCTTAACCTAAAATTTTTAGGGAAGCAAGATTGGTCACTTCCATGTTGCATACATTTCAGAAGTAGCTTCTTTGGCACAAACATTTTCAGTATTTTATGAATAACATAAAAAATAATAATAATCAGCACCAATACTTTGTTTTGACCGGTAAGAAATGAGAAGCTACTCACTGCATCAGTTTAGGATAAAAAACATTTACCAGTTAAAGCATATTAATCAAGGCAATCCGACCAATTTATCACCCAAAGGCTTTTAAGTATTGGCTTATTTAAATCTGAACAGTCACTAGTGATTTACAGTAGTTTATCAACAGCCCTGAGACTTCCATCATTTATTTATTTTTACTTAGTAGTACAGTAAAACCTGTCAAACCTGTCATGGTAACATAGTTGCGTACATTAGTATTTCTTATCTTAATTATTGTTTTTTTCTATATAATTTGTTAGAATTATTAACATAATATTATTCTGCACAAAACCATATACACCAATCATGCATAACATTACAATGCAAAGCATTATTCCTAGTATTATGCAGGCTCCCCTTGTGCCACCTTGGCAGCTCCACAAGACCTCTGGGGATGTGCTGTGGTGTCTGTTATCAGCATTGGCAGTGGATCCTTTGGATGCTGTGGGTTGCGGCAAGGGGCCTCCATGGATCAGACTTGTTTTTTTGGCGCATCCCATAGATGCTTGATCAGTTTGCAATCTGGGAGTTTGCACAGCGGGCTGTGGTGCACTGGGTATTCTGGTGTCTTTCTATCATGGCAAGCAATGAGGGTTTTACCATCATATTGTGCCACATTGGGTTGTCCAGATGTGCTGGCCTTTGCTACCCATAGGCATAAATGAGTCTTGCGTGCACATGATCCTGTCACCATTTTTATGATATATAATTACATTATAAACATCATTTTAAGTTAAGTTAAGCCTTTATTTGTCACATATACATTACTTCCAGTAACTGAGAGCCTTAACACACTGAGCCACCACTGAGCCCAAACAATGTTAACGATATGTCATGTAAATGTTATTACTGAGCTGTGTATACTGTTGTGTATTGTGAAAGACATAATAATGACCTGACCTTAATCTAACACAGGACAATGCCTTTTGGCACACTGACTTATGAAGGTCGGTGCTCCCTCTGACTGTGTGCAGCCTTGTGCTGCCATCTGTTGGCGCGTTACAAAAACTTGTCTCAAAACTTTTTGATACCACCTTTATAAATCTTATAAGCCTGACTTACTTGAGTAGAAGCTTGAGCACATTAGACTATGTTATATAACTATGTTAAATAAAGATTTCCCAAAATGTTGAGCATTCTCAGCTCTATGTTAGATTTTATCCTGAAACGGTGTAAAATACATTCTTAAAGCAGATCATTCAGTCATTACAGTGAAAGGTAATACCCTCAACTGCTCAATGGTATGCTTGGATTGTAAATATTTCAAACATACCCTGTCTAAAGGGAATCCTTCTCTCAGTTTAGAACACTTGCAGCATGATCAAACGCGCAATTTTCAGGACAAATTGTATCAACAGAAATGCATCCTTCTCATTCCTTTTTTTTATTCCTTTTTTTTTTCTCCTATGAGTACAAAACTACAGAAATCATGTGACATAAGAAATTAAGGAGCATGTCTAATCTGTTTTGTATTTAGATTTAAAGATATATGCCAGGTTTAGTAAAAGCATTGCACATTGGTATGTATGCAGCACATCGCTCCGGGGAATAAGGAATAGGAAATATGTGCGCTAACGATATGAAACTTGCAAATATCTTAGATATGGCAGCACAAATCTGAGGCGGTGTCAATTAGCTGGATATCCAGATTTAACCTGTCAAAGCGAAATCATAACAGCTTTTATCACCGTGCACACTGCGGAGTGTGAAAGGCATCATCTTTAATCACTTCCTCTCTCCTCTGCCTTCTCTCTCTCTCTCTATCTCTCCCTCTTTCGCTCTTTCTTTCTTTTTTTCCAAGGTAAAAATACGTCCCGCACAATGCAGGCTCCCCAGACAGCCGTGTTGTTTACTGCACATTAACAAAGGAAAAGGCAAAGTCGAAATTCTGACACAGGCTAAAGTGAACGACGTGCCACAATACCAGCGCTGGGAGAATTTTTATTTTATTCCTTTCTTTTTTCCTTTTTTTTTTTTAAAGTAAAAGTTGGGGGGGGGAATTGAGTTTTTTACTTTGGCTTGAGCACCTTTCTCTTTGCAGGCAGGTTTTAAAATAAAACTGCCACCGTGCCTGCCTGGCTGCCACTGAGTCACATTTCTCTGGGGTTGAAGGGTGATGAGATACTTTTTATCAAATAACATAATGTATGCGCTGGTGCAAAGTAACTCATCAATGTGCCCTTTGAGTTGATCTTTACCAGAAATGTGTCTATTTTATAATCTTTCTGGGTAAAAAGACAATTTCTTGGAATACAATCTGAATGAAATATATAGTACATAATATCTAGTTACAGGTGTGGGTCTATGTGTATGCATGTCCATTCACCTGTTTTTATCCACCTTTCAACTTTGCTGATAGGAAAACCTGAAAAGAAAAGGCAGAGGTTAAACCTAAAGCGTAATGTCACAATTTATTTCAAAAGTTTTTTCACAAAGTATTTCAGTTCCGCAAATTGTGTGTGTGCCCTGCGATGGATTGGCACCTGCCCAGGGTGTACCCCGCCTTGTGTCTTGAGGCCCCAGGCTCCCCGCGACCCTGAATACAGGATAAAGTGGTATACTGTAGATGATGAGTGAGTAAAGATTTCGCCTTATTTAGCATGATCATTGTTGGGTCAGTGCTGGTTTTGCTGCTGACAAAAGCACAGGAAGCAGAGCTGAAGGTGCTGCAATTTGCTCTGCAAGTGACAAGAACGGACAGGATTAGGAATAAGCATATTAGAAGGACAGTACAGGTAGGACAATTTGGGGACAAAGTTAGAGAGGCCAAATTAAGATGGTTCGGATCTGTATATCAGGGGTATACTAAGAGGAGAATTTTAGAGATGGAGCTGCCAGGCAAGAGGAGAAGAGGAAGGCCCAAGAGGAGGTTTATGTTGTGGTGAGGGAGGACATGCAGGAGGTTGGAGTGACAAGGAAGATGTGGAAGACACATCTTAGATGGAGAAAAATGGTCCGCTGTGGTGACCCCTAACGGGAGAAGCTGAAAGAAGAACAGAAGACATGGTGGGTTCTAAAAGGGTGAAGGCTATGAGTTACTGATGGGAAGGTCAGGGTTTCAAGCCCCAGCACCGCCATTTCATCGAGCCCTTGAGCAATTAACCCTATCTGCTCCAGGAGCAGTGTATCTTGGCCAACCCTGCCCTCTGACCCCAGGTTCTCAACTGGGATATGTGGGGAAAAAATCATTTTGCTGTAAAGTAAATATGACAAATAATCAAATCTTAATATCCTCTGGCTTTTCCAATCAGATGCATTTAATTGTATTTAAGACATGTAAATGAAGTAAAATATTAAAATATAAAGTAAAATCCTCTAACACAAGCAAGTTTTAAATGGCTCCCAGGCTCCGAATTTAGCATGATATATGGTATAATGCTAATAGGAAGGCACTGGTGGCTCAGTGGTAGGTTTTTCGCCGGCCATGCGGTAAGCCCCAGTTTGATTCACAGCCAACGGCCAAAACCCCAGCCACTGGATGCAGTGCCGGTCCCAAGCCTGGATAAAACTTGAGGGTTGCATCAGGAAGGGTATCTAGCATAAAACCA
>JAOVVA010000027.1:6355637-6365649 GCA_028565275.1 Leiocassis micropogon | reverse complement strand
AGCCTTAATGTGGGAGCCCCCTAGTGACGGGGAGGAATTGGCTACGACTAATATTGGGGAGAAAATTGGAAAACCCCAAAAAAATATATATTTTTTTAAAAATGTCGCATTAACAATTTAGTAACAATAGCCATTTTCATACAACCCCTCACCCCTTTGTGGCTCATAAGCATTGGAACAAACTAACATAATTACAACCATAATTATTGCCTTTAATACTTACATGACAATCCTTTGCTACCTGAGGTCTGGAAACCAAGGACCTGACCAAATGCTGAGCTTCTTCCTTCAAGATGCTTTGCCAGGCTTTTACTGCTGCTTGTATGTGGATCTTTCTGCCTTCAGTCTTGTAAGTGAAACGCATGACTGACATGTGACTGACTTGGCCAGGGAAGAAGATCCCATTTTTTTGCCTTGGGTAGCTTTCACTGTACGTTTTGGGTCATTATCCATCTGCAACATGACGCAGAATCCTACTGGTTTTGCAGCATTTGGCTCAATCTTAGTGGAGAGTATTGCAAAAGAATTCATTGTGCTACTTTTATCAGCAGTCAGGTCATCAATAAACACCAGTGACTCAGTTCCATTGGCAGTCATACAAAGCTTAGGCCATAACACTGCCTCCACCATGTTTGACAGATGATGTGGCATGCTTTGGATCTGTTCATTTTTTTTTCACCATACTTTTCTCTTCCCATCATTAATATTTGTTTCATTAGAAAAAAAAAATCTGGCAAACCCTTCAGGCAAAGTCTTATCTGGCCTGTCTGTTCTTGAGCGTTACCAGTTTGCACATTGTTGTGAAGCATCTGTATTTACTTCATAAATCCATCTCTACTTTAGACTTTGACAATGGCATGCCTACAGTACCTGCTCAAAAATGTCCATGACCTGGCTAGATGTTGTGAAAGGGTTCTTCACCAGGGACAGAATTCTGCAGTCATCCACTTTTGTTGTTTTTCGGTAGTTTTTAAGCTTGCCAGTTACTTCCTTCTTTTTAAGAATGTTCCAAACTGTTGTATTGACCACTCCCCATGTTTTTGCTACCTCTCTGAGGGGTTTGTTTTCAGCCTAATGATATCCTTCTCCTTTGCAAAGACACCTCTTCTGACCTCATGCTGATCATTTAAGTGAATGGCTACCTAATGCAAATGTAACACTCAGAACCACATTCAGTTTTTTTTTTTTTTTTATCTGCCCGATTAGTCATGGAGTAATGAAGGAACAGGACATACCTGGCCATGCAACAATTGTCTAACCCCTTGAATTAAAGCTGAAAGCAATGACTTTGTTCATATCTTGAGTGTTTCAGTTCAAATTCAGTGTGGTGATGTACAGAGGCTAAGAATCTTTATTTGTATTTTTGTCTCCAAAATGTATGGGCCATGACTGTATTTAATATTGACTGTAAAGATATTAAATAAATACTATGCAGACATTTTAAATGTTAAGTTCTTTTTTGTTGTTAGTTTTTAAAGTGCATGACTTATAACATCACAAAACAGAAAGTCTCGTTGAAGATTCATTTATGTAAAGTCTGTAAACAATGCATAATACAGTTTTTCAAATTGCTGTCCTATGTGAACTTTAGTTTTTTAATAAAAAAGTGTTCAGTGCCAATTTATGTCTTTTATTTGTTATTACTTGCTTACCTTTGCTGTGTCTTCCTGAAATTGTTGTGAAATATTATAATATAAATTATTTTAATGAAGAGAGTGTATTTTGGGGAATTCAAAATACTTATTTTTTAAGTTCTTTAAACTATAAGTTGAATATATCTTTAAGTCAAAAGAGGCCTTTGGTAATTTTTAGATCCAAATTTCACCAGAATAAGTATACCATTACTGCTGAAATATTCGTAAAGATATTGTGAAATATGTTTTTGCGACATTGTCCACCCTTCATTTCTTCATTACATCCCTCAGTGTTTAGTACTTCTTAAAACACACTACTAGCAATGAAACTGGTGCACATAACTGAACACATTTAGGTGCTTGTCCTATATTAACACACTGTTTAAGGCTATGTTCACATTACAAACAACATGATTCGATTCTGACTGTTCAGTTGGTTGTGATCATAGTTGCATGTCAAGACAGTTCACATTCATAATTACGAGTGACTTTTATCTGACTCTAATGTGGACACATCTGTCCTCTGAAACGGCACACATGAGCACGACACATCTTTGCTTGCGTCATCGGGGTTAAAACATATTTGTGCGACCGCTCATTCACTGAATTTAAACAACAGATGAGAGTTTACCAAAAGTATGCTTGGGATTTTGCTCTGGAGGACGGCAAGCACTTAGTCAGCTGTACTTGTTAAGGTCCAGAGGAAGGATGAAAGCCAGATATCCCTCTTTAGCCATTTTATCAGCTGTTGCCAGTGCTGACTAACGTGAGAAAGTGCCCTATGCAAAAAGTCCCAGGAATACTAATCTGGCCATTGTCATTCCAGTCACATGACCATGTATCGGATATGTATCTGATTTAGGACCATGTATGAAAGTGACTCAGATCCGATCTGAAAACATCAGATTTGTGCATTCAGACTGCCATAAAACAAAAAAAAACAGATCTAAATTGGAATTGAGTCACTTTAGGCTGGTAACGTGAACGTAGCCGAAATTCATCAGCTTTTAAATCACGCAAATGTGCTGAGCAAGACTCAATATAAATGGTTCAGATTTACTGTATATTAATTAATGCATTTATAGTGAGGAATTTCAGTCACTGACTTTATTTGCAAACTTTATTTTTTTATAAAGCTGTGCTCGTGAATGACGTCACTCACCCAGGTTTCACAAATCATTTCTCCCAAAAAAAAGTAATTACTCAGTTACCATCAATTACTATTCAGCAACTGCTCTTCATATTAAGTCGATAACGTTTGGGGGGAAACCGGTATGTTAAAACACAACATTGATAGTGATAAAACAATTTGAGGAAATACTGTAGGAAGCACAAATATCACACATAGAAACATAAAAAAACAGCATTCTTCTTCATCTGTTCCCTTTGAACATAAGATCCTTGGCATGTTTGTTTAACCTGCATGTTGGATATTTGACAAAATATCTGTTAAGGCATGTGCCGATATTGCATTTTTCTAACATAATAAATGGTTTAAGGTTTTTTCTTTTCTTTTTTTAGAAAAGCCGAGCTATAGTTCTGCTTGCCAACGTTTTCTAAAACCTCGTTAACACAATTACATGATTGCCTTCAAACCTGTCTAAAAATGACGACTTTCATGCAAGGCAGGCTTTATTCTGACTCCCTAAGCAGCCTCTACCTGAACGGAACACTGGGTTACTAATGATATTTTGTGTTCTGAGTAAGAGAATTGAGTCAGGTGTATATCTTGCTGTATTATAGAACTGGTTATCGGCGCATGCCTAACATAAATTTGCATTTGCGGTGGTAGAAAAATGTTAATTCGTTGTTGCAGAGATTTTTCTATGAACGTTTTAATTAAGGAACCTGAGCGTTGGGTGCGATCTTGTATCTGCGCAAATAATCGGAGGTAACTAAATCGGATGCTAATTTCAGCCATTTACAAACGTTTAACTGTAGCTGCCACTGAAGATGCATTATTATCACTTTATTACTGTTAGTCCTGAAATTGTAAAATAAACCACAATATTATGGTGCGCTGTGTTCACTCCTATTTCGTAAATAACGATTATGTAGGACGTTCAATCAGACGTCCATAAAGGAAGCACCTTATTGACTAAATCGTATTTTACCAATAAATCAGAATTTTTAATAAAAGCTATTCATCAACCTCTGACAGGATCTATGTTATTACATTTGGACTGCAATTTAATTAATCTGAAAACTAATCAAAATGAATGTACCGATGTCAATTTAAAAGCTGCAGAAGAAAATGCACGGGAAAAAAAACTAGTATGTAAATTTATAAAGTTTGCCATCAGTGAGACTGTTTATAATTAAAACAGCCTGATGCATCTGTTAATGCACCAATCAATCGTCTTGCCCATGTACTGATAGGTATTAACAGACCTGGAGCAAATAATGTGATGTGAATGCCAATCAAATAATTAAGGATAGCTTTCTAAGCCTGGATAATATCCTGATCAGACATTTGGCTGCCATGTCTTCAGCTTATTTTTACTTTATCAGCATCACCAACTCTTAAAAGAAAAATCCACCCTGATCGACGCACGCATAACGATGTAATATAATTTTTATAACTAACGTGATCTTGAATCAGTCAAGATTTACAGCACTATGCAAAAGTCTTTGTGCACATGCAAATAAATGCTAAAGAGCAAGGATATCTTGAAAATTTAAAAATACAATATAAAGCCCAGTAAACAGTAATTAATAAGAAATATTTTAAAAAGTCAGTATTTGGTGCGACAATGCTTTGAGCATAATTGAGAACAATTTGTGCCGCTTTATAAGAAAACTAGCTGCTAAGTTTTACTCAGCATCTGGCAGAATCACCCACAGTTCTTCTGATGACCTTAACAGTTGCACCTGATTCTTTTTTGCATGCGAAATCCAGCAGCTGCTATTTTGTTTTTCTTTTGGTCTGAAAAGTAGTCGCTTACATAATGTGCTGCGTTCTTTTTTGCCATGCAATTCTTTTTCTCTCTATTAGTTTTCTTACTACTGATTTTTGAAAATTAGAAATGTATTGTACTGACTCAATCTTAATGCCAGAAAGTTCTAAAGGAAAGTTTGTACTAAAAAATAGACTTTTGCATAGTACTGTACTTTAAAATGTCTCTCACTCTAAAAGTTTCCTTCATTACCCACAATGCTGTTCGTCTAGCTCCTGAGAAGGGTACAGTGGGATTTACCACTACCATCAGCTCTACCTAAACACATCAATGCAGCAGGGTTTTAGTCCTTTACCCAGTCCAGCTCTTTCACTTCCTCATCTGTGATCTCTGCACAAACCGATCAACACTAATCAAATAATTTGCACTAGAATTGCTAGACATATCAGAAATATTTCAATCTAAGCATATTACATGAGTTTCAGGTTGAACATTTCCTTTCATCGACTAAAACATATGTTGTGTCATATTCGTTATAAAAGCAGCATAAATTAGAAACTAGTTTGAATGATTCCGGAAAGACGTGGTGACGACTGTTGGTCACATGTTTTTAACTAGAATTCTCCCGTCAGGTTCCCCAATTGATCTGAAACCAAAGTGTACCTTTCTAGCTAATCTGAGCAACAACAAATTGACCAAGATGAGACAAACCAATGTTTTTGATACAAAACAAACCTAACAGATCACTTGAACTCCACAAAATGTCTGTAAACCATTTAACATCAACTCGATCCAAAAGTGCAATTTTACTACTGTATCCCAGTTCAGTAGTGCTTTTCCTGCAAGTAATCTTTCATTTTGTTTGGTAAAGGTAGTTTCTGAATCAGGTCAATCCGTGTGTATTGCCGAATAACGAATCGGCACGAGTACTGCAGCGAACGCACTTGCATGAAACGAGATACGGGATTGGTCAATCGGACCGGGTACGTCACAGACCCTGGCTGCCGCGATCTGGAGTAACAGAAGGCGCCGTATTCCGAGTCCTTAATAGAGTGCTCGATAAGGTCAACGATGGACGTGTGTCCTTCTACATCGGGCTGTTCGTAAAAACTGAACCTTCCGTTCGAATGTTCGATCCTGGTGTGAAGAGTCTTGCCTTGTGATCGGAAGCTCAAGCTGAGAAGATAGCGGTCGTCTGAGCTATCGCGCACCAAAAAAGAACCGTCCTGAAGATTGAGGAGCTTGTCCTCAGCCTCCCATCGCGTTATAGGTCCCCAGTACCAACCCTGCTTAGCGAGTTTCTTCAGCTCTTCCGTAAGGCTCGTGACAACCATTGGTCCACTGCTTTGTACTGAATCATATACCCTGCTAACTCCAGGAGCGAAATTAGGGTCGAAATTGAGATGCTGCCTCACTCTTTCGGCAACGTGTGAATCAGCACCCCCAAATCCAGAATAGGTTCTTGGAATTTCGCCGCCAGAAACAGGGGAAAGCGAAGGTGAAAGTGAAGGAGCCTCGGATCCTGAATTTTGAAGGACTATTCCCGGGCTGCCGAGTACAATCCCGTTCACGGACTGATCCATGAGAATATCTGAAGTTAGGAGATCATGGTCGACATGTCCTTGATCCACATTTAACAGTTCGTCATTGACTTGTTCCATCACCTCTATCGGCGAGGTGCCATCCAAGCACAGCGAGTGGGACGATTCGGGGTACATTCCCTCATCTAAAGGCATTGTGTACTGGATGTAATCCTGAGGTCCAATAACTACAGGCACATGTTCTTCCATGTTTAAATGCAAGTCACTGTTTGGAGGCTCTAAAGTCTTCATAGACTCGCTTCGATCATCAAAAAGTCCATCCATCTGGATGTCATGGAATTCTTTCCTGACACCATTAAAGGATGGACTGGAGCTAGGTGTGTGAACCATGGCTTTTACCTTCACCTCCATCTTAATACAGGCTTCCTCAGGGTCAACAGCTCTTATGGGCCAAGGCGAAGGGCTGTAGTGATGACTCCGCAGAGATGCTGATCGTAAAGGGCGCTGGGCTTTGGCTTCGTTAAAGCTTATGGGGACTGACGAGGACGAGAACGTATCGTCGTCATCTCCCAAGCCCACTGAGGCTGACCCACCTTTACTTTTAGGTTTCTGCTTAGAAGAAAGCCTCCTCTTTAAGGTCCCCATAAGACTTTCGCTCTTGGATCTGTTCTTGTGGGCCCTCGCGTCCTCACCATGGAGGTCACAAGCTAGCTCTTTGGCGTAACAGCTTCCAAAAAGTGAGTCGTCTTTTGTGAACTCTGGAGCCAACGTCGGCTTCTGGAGCATCACAAAATCTCCATCCTCTTTGCCCTTGATGTTGAACGACTTTCGGAACGTCTTAAGGCTAAACGTCTTCTTCATCCTGACCTTTCCACGGCATGAGAGGTGATAGCCAAGGGTTCTATCCTTCCATGCAACTGGGAAATGCTAATCACAAAGAAGTTAATCTTGTCATCTGTGGGGAGAAAAAAGACAAAAAAAAAAAACATGATAAACAAGTTGTATGCATTGTGTATACCTATCTAAATTACTATCTTTAGCGTGACTTATTCAGACACTTAATTAAGAATTAGTGAAGTGTCCTTTCTTTATATACACTGCAAAAAAAAAACACAATCCAAGATTTCACTGACCACCTTTAGCTTTGATTATAACGCACAATGTGGTGGCAAATTCATGCGTGAAAATAATTCCTCATGCTTTCTTTTACAATTTGAATACTGGAATATGCCTGTGTCATCAGGAAAGAAAAACTCCATAGATGTGATAACCTAGTCATTCAGTACATTTAGGTGGTAATGCGTGTACATAATGTTGCTGAACCGAGACCTGCTTCCAGAGGCCACCATGCGCTCTGGATCGGGGTAAATTTTGACTGATCAGATCACATGATATTTTTCCATTGCTCCAAAGTCTAATCTTTATAAACTAACAAACTGAAGCCTTTTTTTTCTACTTATTTTCACAGACATGTAGTTTTCTTACTATCTGATTGATTCATTCACATTCACATTCCATACAAACTTAAATAATTCTTTTGATTGTATAAAGCTGCTTTGCGACAATGACAATTGTTAAAAGCGCTATACAAATAAAATTGAATTGAACTGAATTTAACTAGTTTCTGAACTGAATTATGGACACACACCTGTTAAGTCCCAATCCTGTGAGTTCTCCTCACATTGTGTGTATTAAAATGCTTTTACTTTCACTGTGACAAATAAAATTTGAAACTTGGTTCTCAAGTGTTTAAGTGATCTCTCTTCATGATTCCACATTTCTTTTACAAAGTTAAAGATCCAGCACTACATTTCCAGGTCTCGATAATGTGTTGACGGGTGCTTAACCCAGTTCCAGTAATTTCGAATCTCCTTAGTTGTTTTCTTTGCTTGATCCAGCCCAAAAAAAACAAAAGAAACCCTTCTGAAATAGCAACTTTTTTATCGAGTGGTGTATATAAAATGTTTTTTAGTAGTAGACATAAATATATCCAAGTATTTTACTTGATTTTATTGTGCAACGCTTTGCCCGAAATGCACTGTTTTTGTTTCATCAGGAACTGACTACAAGCATTGTATTTCTGCACAGCTCTTTCTTACTATTTGTTTATTTTTGCTTTACATTATTCGTATTTTGCGAATTTTTTAAAATGTATTTATTTTTTTTAAGGAAAGTGACAATTGCAATTTGCTGTAAATACACGTAGATACATCAGGGATTTAATACGAGAGCATTAACTAGCTGTGTTCTCTAACATTACATTCTGGCTAGTTAGCTACCTAGCTATACAATAAACACAATTTGTTTGCCAGGAAACACTCCAACCTGCAACTAAAATATTCGGAGATTTGAATATCTTTAATTACAGAAATAAGTAAATTCCGCTTAGCTAGATAATCATTTGCGTAGCTTTAACCCAGGTATGGGCCTAACTAAGCTAAGCTAAGCTAGGTCAGTATACTCCAGGCCTAGACATACCACACTGATACTAAAAACACAATAATATTAAATTTAATAGGTAAAGTGCTGTTTCGATACATGAAAGTTTATTAAAAGCACTTAACTCTGACTGTTTCAATTTATTTAACGTAAAAGCAAGCAAAACTAAGCGAGCTAGCTAACATTAACAAAGCACAAATGAATAACGTTAGCATAGCTAAAGTCGAATAAACATTAAAAATAAAAAAAAGAAACAAATAAATAAATGTAGCACTTACTTCAATAGCATTTAGAGTAAAATCCACCTCAGTTGTATTTTCTTTTTAAACGGCTTGTGACGGAAAGGCAGGAATGATGTGTTAGCTAAAACGCTAACTTCTGTGCTATCTGGCTAACTTAGCTAGCTAATGTGTGTACATCAGTTTCACACAGCGCGTTCAGGGCGTTTGCATTGTGGACCGGTGTTTTAACGGGTCATGCGCGTGAAGCAGACGTTATAGTGCGTTCCAACTTCATTTATTACCTTCATATAAACAGATAATAATAGAGCTAGGCTAAGTTGTAGTTAAGCCTCTATGTCGTTTCTTCCTTTCTTGGGGGCTTTGCTGTTTTTCTCCTTCCTCCCAGGGTTGCCAGATTGAGTCCCGGATCAACGTTTCTAATTAGAATAAGCTACAGTGTCAGTCAAAAGTTTGGACACAAGTTTGTATTTGGATTTATTTGGACACACCTCATTATAAACTGTTCAAGAGAAGTAAATGCATATTTTTGGAGGCATTTAATATTTTTATAATGTAGAAAAAATGAAAATCAGGAAAGATCATGGAATTAGAAGGTGTGTACAAACCTCCTCGCACCTCCAGGGTCCACGGTTTGATTCCTGCCTTGGGTCCTGCTGTGCTTCATGGGTTTCCTCTGGGTACTCAACAATACAAAAGAAATGTCATCTTTGTCAGTTTAAATTAAATATATAGTAACTACTATGAACAGATTATGAAGTGTGCAACCGGTACAATGGCTTCAACATTATGAAAGGTACGACCGGTCAAACGTATGTTAAAAATCAATAAATAAATGAATTACGCTAATTTCCATGATGTACATCATTAAAATGTTTTGCATCATAAACTGCACTGTGTTTAACTTTTTAATGTTGGGTATTTATTTTTATTGTTATATAGCTGTTTATAAATAGGTGGCACAGGAAGTCCAGGGTCGAGCATCCAAGTCCTGCCTGTCTCAGGTTTGTGCATCGTTCTCCCTGGGCATGGTGGGTTTCCTCAGGTTGCTCTTAGCTTCCACATACCAAAGACATGCAGAGTAGGACAACTACTCCAAATTCTTCATAGTCTGTGAGTGTGTGTGTTTGTGCCCTGTGATGGAATGGCACTCCAACCAGGGTCTACCCTGCCTAGTACCTTGAATCCTCTGGGATGGGTGCTGCACTACCCTGTGCAACAATCTAATAGAGTACAACAATGTAATTATATATAATAATTCT
>JAOVVA010000027.1:6327564-6339918 GCA_028565275.1 Leiocassis micropogon | reverse complement strand
CAGAGTATATAATATATATATATATATATATATATATATATATATATTTTTTTTTTTTTTTTTATTGGCTGTGTAGCAAAGAGGGTTGAACCAAATACAGGCTTCTAATGTCTCTTTGGTTTTTAGATGAATAATTGATAGTTTCTAAGTTGAACAATTCATGTTTTTTTTTTTCAAATAATGAGCATCTTTGTGTACACTTACTTCATTTAAAAGAAAAATAATAATAAAATTAAATAAATTGAGTCTCATTTTGTTTTTTTAGACAGACATGTAAGAAAGGCTGCTCTGTTTGAAAATAGAGCGAAATTGGTGTAGCAGAGATGCTAAGAAAACAAAAAAGGGGAAGGAATGAGTGAGAGCAGCATTGGCTAGAGATAGTAAATGATTTTAATTAAAAATATTAATTGAGAGCTGTGGCTAACATTTTTGCAGTCATTCATCCAAAGGATATGACAAGGATATTCCAACATCACCAGTGTTAACCTAAAATTGCTGCTTGCAGTGAAGGTACGCTAGCTAATTAATGCTAGCTAGCTAGTCATGACTAGCATTTTTTATAACATACAGATGCTCTTAGACAAGTTCATCTACTGCACTTGCACAACACTTTTGAATTGATTTGAATTTTTGAGCGGTGCTCAAGTGTTCAGGTCAAACCAGGACTTTCCTTGCGGAGAATATATTTATGTCTCTATATACGTAATCCCCTGCTACACTAATTCCCATATCCCAGCATTTCACTAGTGCTTGGATACCATCAAGGTAGGGAATTTTCTCAGTACACCAGAGCCATGAAAAAACTGGCCTCCCAGGAGCTCCCTTAAACATGCGGAAATCTTCTTGGAGTGAGGTCAGGACCGAACATCTGAGGTGGCAATAACTCCCGAGTGCAAGTGGTGTTTATGAATGATTGTGTGTACAGTTCACACAGACAGATGCGTCTCTTCCTCAAGTTGGTAACAGGTTATCTGTTGATTTTAAAGGATCAGGCTGGATCCCAATGAACACTCGCTGAATGTTCACTGGAACAACTGCAGTGGGCTCCGAGCCACTTCAGCTGAGATAGTAATTCACGGACGTACAGCGTTCTTTGAAACGCTTATACAGAAGAGTCATCTCTACAGTATATTGTGTTTGAAATCTTCTGTAAATGTCAACAGGTTCTACACCTTTATTTATGAAATATTTAACTCACACTTTCACTTGAACACCCCTCGTATATTACAGACGCAAGCATATTAATAACACTGTTGGTAAGTGTCATTCACGAAAATACAACACCATTTAACAAAGCATCAGACTTTTTAAAGGCATCACAGGCATTTTAATAAAAACATGTTAAATATTTCAATTATTATTTTCTATTATCTGGACAGGGTGCCAATCTCTTGCAGGGCGCACACACACACACACACACACACACACACTACAGACAATTTGGGAACACCGATTAACCTAATCTGCTTGTCTTTGAACTGTGGGAGAAAACCCACCAAGCATATGGAGAACATGCAAACTATAATGTACACACATCTGAGGTGAGAATCTCACCCTGGAGGTGCAAGTCCGATGTGCTAACCACTACACCGTTGTACTTATTAATATTATTTGTTTGTTTACTTATTTACATACTAACTTATTTTTTATAGCAGATTTTAGGGAGAGGATTCTGTGTGATGGGTTCTTTTATCTTACAGGGTGCCAAAACTGATGGCCATAGCCCAAAGGTCTTGCAGTTTAGCTGTCACTCCATCGCAGCCCTGTTCTTACCTGAATCCTAAATTACCACTTAGTGCACTACGTATGGTGTCTAGACCATTACTGTAGTGCCTGGTACTTAGTACACACTTATAGGGCACTAGGAAACATTCAGGATACAGCCAGCTCTGCAGCGCGGCACAGAACCGGAAGTAGTCGAAACTGGCGCCGTGGTTAAAAACAAAGCCGCGTCGGTGCACTTCAAAGTGAAAGGACGTTAAACGGAAACACGAGAAGCTTCTAAATGTTTTAAATAAGTGTGTAGTTAGCTACTGCTAACCTTAAAACCGCGCCATGGAGCTAGCATCACTTATTAAAAAGCTCGGTAAGTTGACGGCCGCGTTCTACGCCAGAGTTAACGTTTAAGCTAGTCGACTTTAGCCCTGTTTTTTGTAGTTTGTGTGTGTGTGTTTTTTTTTATTTAGGAAGTGATAAAAAACAATGAGTTATTTATTAAATAAACTGTCTAAACTGTTTCTTTAATCTAAAACTAATATTTAATTGCACGCGCGCTACACTTTAAAAGTGTTTAAATTAAAAACGTTGAGTTAAAGTCCATATACAGTAGATAACTTACCTGTATGGTATATCTATAATGTTCTATACAGTTTATCTACACTAATAATTACATTTGACTTTGAAATACTCGAGTAATATACCTTTTATTATGTTATTCCATAGTCATTGTCCGAGTCAGTTTGTGTTGCCATGGTGATTTCTTACCGTTAGCTGTCAGTTATCAAAGTTGTTCAGGGAAATAATAATTTATATTATTTATATAATTTATATTTATAATAATTTATGTTAGATAAATACCTGTTAAGGATTAGAATTCTTTATTTGCAGCAGAAATAATTCTGTATTGTTTATTCTTATATTTAAATTCTAGAAACTGATCACTCTTAGCAAGGTCCTATTGGAGCAACACATGAATATGGATAAATATGCTAATTAGAAACGCCCCATTTCTATCTGATGTCATAAGTAGACTCCATCCATCCATCTAAGAACCTCCCTAACTAAACATATTTATTTGCCATTTCAGCAACCATGGTAGGGCCTTAGGTCAACATTCATGCGCGCATTCACACACTACGGGCAATTTGGGAAGGTCAGTTAGCCTAATAATGTCTTTGGACTGTGGGAGGAAACCAGAGGAAACCCACCAAGCACGGGGAGAGCATGCAATCGAATCGAACCCGGACCCCGGAGGTGCAAGGCGACAGGGCTAAATAGTCAAGTTTTAAGGTTTATTGTCATATGCGCAGTAAAGAAACATGTTCCCCCGCTGTACAATGAAATTCTTCATTTGATGTCCCCCAGTGAATGCCGCTTAAAAAAAAAGTAAAAAATAAGCATAAAATAGAATGAAATAAATATAGGTATATTAAAAAAAGGATATATACCAAACATAGAATTAAAAGCAGAATATGAAAAGATGAAAAAGTATGAAATGAATATCAAAATATAAATATTTATGTATGTAACCTGTACATAGTGTGCAAATTACGCAATGCTAATTAGACTTTACAAGTTCGCAGTATGTTTGAGAAAAAAGTCCGCAGTGTGTGCAAAGCTGCAATGGTTTGTGCAAATGATTGTTCGTGGTTATTATTGCGCAAATGATTGTGCAAAGTTCGCAGTGAATGTCCTAAGATCTGTGTCATTAGTTAGAAGCAGTCTGATTATTAGTTATTTTAAAAAATGAGCCTTAAAGGGAAAGTCTACCCTGAAACATATTAGACGTGTTTCTATCGACCTACCTGTTGTATGTTTAGTGGTTGTGATGCTGATTTGTTGGTTGATGTTGTAGTGGCTCTGTGTCATGCTGATGTCACAGGTGAACGTTACTGATGCAGTTGCAATGGTGGTTGGTAGAAGCAGGTTCTAGGGTTGAGGGTTTGATTCTCGGCTTGAGTCTGTATGTGTGGAGTTTGCATGTCCTTCCATAAATTTAAGCATTCAAATTAAAAACGTTGAGTTAAAGTCCATATACAGTAGATAACTTACCTGTATGGTATATCTATAATGCTCTATACAGTTTATCTACACTAATAATTACATTTGACTTTGAAGTACGCAAGTAATAGCGTAGAGTGTAGATCAGTTCAGTCCTGATCAGTTCTCTCGCTTCCCAACGTGTACACTTTTAAAAGGTGTACACATCTTTAAAAAAAGAAATACAGGCTTCAATGCCATCATGCTCGTCAGCTCATAGATCTTTATAAATTTATCCCCCTGTTCCGAATTTTTCCGATTTTCTCCCCTAATTTATTGGCGAAAAAAGTGCATTCTGGAACACAAAGTGCAACATGTTGGCTTCCTCCACTGCTTCTTAGTGTTCTCATTAATATGATGATAATAGTGGGCAAAAAATAGTTTGAGATGAGTACCGCAGTTACTGCTAACTTTTTACAGGAGGTATAAAAATACATCACCAAAATAACAAAGCTCAAGAATTGCATTTCACATCTTTTAGATATTTAAAGTGTTTCAGAGCAAAGGTCACTATTAACGATAGGCAGTCTTGCAGACCATATGTCAGTGTGAAATGCCCATGTAAGTGTCGGGACGTCATGTAACAGTAGGTGATCGTCCTCCAGGGCATTCTTGGTGGATTTTTCTTGCTGTTGTTATTATTATTATTATTACTGTTGTTGTTATATTTTCCCCCCCAGCTCACTCGTTAGTGGAGATCCGAGTTCGCTCCCTGAGGAACATTGTCTCCAAGCTTCAGCTCAGTCTCATCTACCCGGCTGATCTCGTTCAGGAAAGACAGCTCTTCATCAACCTGCTGCACTGGTTTAACTTCCCCGAAGTCCCGCTGCAGGAAGACGTGCTGCAGCTCATTAACACACTCGCTACGGTAGTGTAGCACAAACGATCACACAAACTACAATACAACCTGGACCTTAAATTTGTCAGGGAGTATTTTGTTATGCACTCAGATTTCATTCAGTGAAATGAATAATCTTGACTTTGCAATGTGTCCATGGGCTCCACCACAATTACTGTGGTGCAGTTATTGAATAATCTTAGTCTTGTACATCATAGAGACAGTGTCACTCATCTCTGCCACGTTGCTTTGTAGGATTTTTTTTTTTTTCTTGTACAGTACTGCACAAAAGTTTTGAGCTACCCCTTATTTTTTCATATTTTTCTTCCAAAGAGCTAGACTTCCTTGTATTTTTAATGTAGTGTTGAGGAATAATTCTCTAGGTTTCCTAAAGGATTTTTTTTGGCTCTCAATTTCAGTCCAGTGCCTGTACCTGAGCAGTTTCAGATGAATGTTTTTTTGTTTGTTAGGCCACACAGTAACCTATGGGATTAGGGATAATTTTGACACGTTGCAGTTTCACAAAGTCTTTAACTTAAAACTGCCATTTTGTATTCAGATGTATTTATCTAGGTACAAACAATCTTAAGAGTATTTATCTTCTCAAAAAAAAAAAAAAACCCACAACAACTAATAATTAAATTATTCACAAACTACACAAAGTCTCGACTGAGACTGTATATACAGTATTTATTTATTTATTTATTTATTTATTTATTTAATGTAATTAATTGTGCAGCAGTTCAATCTTACTTACGACTTTGTGTAGTTAAAAAAGTCACTCTTGTTTTCCTCATGACTGGTCATTGTTCTCACACTATATAAGGATATGCAGTTTATACTGCATTGTGTACAGCCCGGCCTTTAAAATTGAGTTGATTTGCTTTTACATTTAAATCTTAACAGATAAGTATAACCCAACAGCTGCTTATTTATCATTCTACTTTTTGTTTCTTTCTTATATGTGAAAGCATCCAACCGGTGCACATATGTTAAGAGACGTAGGAGCAGTGGACTTCCTAACCCAGCTCTCGTCCAACGTTGACCCCCAGCTTCGAGGCATCACGGAGACGATTCTCGACCAGCTCTTCCACCTTCATACTCACCCAGCGGACACTTCCTCCGACCAGCGACCGAGCTCTTCTTTTCAGCCCAGTAAGCTTCTAATTCACGACACACTGTGTGCCATTATGTTGATTTGCAGCGCCGCATAAAAGAACGTCCTCCAAGAGCGCCACCCTATCAAAGAGTACCAGCGGCACCTCTCATTCACCATGCCGGCATAAAATTGATTTATGGCTCCTTACTGAAGCTGTTTTTTAATATTCTCAGTGGAGGAGATGTCACTTAGAGGATATTTCCAGCAAAATGCGTCGAGGCCAACAGATGCCGCGCCAACGCCCAGCGTGTCAGGTATGTTTCCTCCGAGAAACCTCATATTGACTTACAAAATGATGATAAAGACCTTCATGGTTGTTTTACAACACTACACACAACTCATTGTATAGAAATTGATTCATTCGACTGCTGTGGCATTATGGGAAAATAATCAGTTTTGGAGTAACCATATTACATTCCCCAGTTGTTGATTAGTTTCATCTAACAGAACCTTCCCAAGTGGCATTATTTATTATATTCACACATTTTATAGATCTGTCCACCACAGATGTATTTATTTTATAAATTATGTGATAATTATAACATGTAAAATAGTCCCAACATGTGGTGTGACGATAAATAAATGGCAATGTATAAATTATTGTGATCCATTTTTGTCCTTGCTGAGTAAACAGCATGGCTTGAACTTTTCTAGACAAAACTGTTACTTTTTTTTTTTTTTTTTAACTGACAAAAATCAAAGAAAGTGGTGTTTCTCGTGCAACAGACTAAAAGCCCCGGAGGAGCTTTAGGACGTGAGAGGTGGCTCCTCGAGCATGTCAATGACAGGTGGCAAATCTCAGCGACGGTCTTTAGTAAGGTTTGCTCAAAGCATGCGGCAGCGCTCGAGGTTCAGCGCAGGACGGGCAGGCCTCAGGCGCACTTCCTCGGGCGAGTCTGCAGGGAAATAGAGAGAGAACAGAGCGAGCACACGACACAAAGCAAATAGAGTGCATCCAGCATGTCTCTGTACTGATAGTCTGTGCAGGGTTTTTATTCTTCTTCCTTGCCTTGATTTCCAGTCAGACAGGCTTATTGCTGTTACAGCCATTTAGCTGGTAAGAATAACAGAAAGGATGTAATGAAAATGTCTTAAAGTTGTGAATTTTGCTTCCTGGACTCAAAAGCAGCACCCTGTCTAGTGTGTGTCCTACCTTGTGCCCAAAATCTGTGTGACCCTGTACAGAATAAGGGGTATAGAAGATCAATGAGTGAATGAATAATCATCTGAGCAGCTGAGGGTTAAGGGCCGTGCTCAAGAGCCCGAATTAAAAAATATATATTTTTAAATCCTGTATCCTGTTCAATATCAGGGCTCCAGATAAACAACTCCAACATGTAACCCTTTTCATAAGGTAACCAGGTGAAATCATGTCGCTACGCTGATATGAACTGAAGCCATGGACACAAGAAAATTAGTTAGCCATCTTATTTGATGATGCTGACCGAATATGGAGTCAGTACCTCAATGTGAGACTGTACTTGGGAAGCTCACTGGTTAAGGTGTTGGACTACTGATCGGAAGGTCCCAGGTTCAACCCACGCCACCACCGAGTTACTCCTGGTTAGTATGATAAAAATTTACATCGCCCTGAATGAGGGTGTCTGCCAAATGCTGTAAATGTAACCTTTTACTGGTCAACTCGCTCTTTTTGTCGATGGCACATGGTGTAGAGAAAGGAAAGGTTTGGATGGACAAGAAGTTCTTGTCAGTTGTCAGCGTTATTTGACTAACGATCAGAAAATACAAATGAAGTGTTAAATGAATCTCTTAATAATCTCCAACTGCTCATCTGTGCCTGCATCCAACCAAGTACATTCACCATGGACAGAGCTCAAAGTACAGAAACGCACATGATACCAAGTCTGCGTTCAATAACGAGCAGTTGCAAAAAGTTCGCCAGCATATGGCAGTTGAACAGTCTTACGAACTGTCTTATGTTTGCAAGCGCTTTCTTTACTGAAGGCAGACCCCGCATATATATAACCGAAAAAAGGCAAAAGGAAACAAAAAGATCAAATCCCCCTAAGTAAAAGATTTTTTTTTTTTTAGGATGAGGTTTCAGTTATGGTGTTGAGAGAGTGTGTCTGTAGGGAAAGGCTGAGCCAAAAAAAAGTATGCAGTCTTTGCTGAGACTAGACGAGTTTGAACCCTCTGAAATGAAGATGGTGTTTATACCAAGCGCATAAAAAGTGGTTTTCTTATTTGAAAAATTCATACCTTAGGAAGAAAACTAAATCTAACATGGCCGTCGATGAGGTTGAGTTGAGCAGCGAAGAAATGGACTTCCTAGTTAAGCATCCCCGGTAAATGTAACGTCCTAGGTGTTTCAAAACGGTGTCCAGGAGAAAAATGGCATCTGCAATCGATTAACTAGTAGCAGACCATTCCCTCTCGCACTGTTGTTCCTGTTCCTGTACCCGTTTGTTCTGTTACTGCGAGAGAGTAAATGCTGTAGACGGCAGCCGTAAAAAAGTATAAGAAGTTCGTACTGACAGTCGCACACACTTTGCAGAAAAACACAATTTCGTATGGTGAATGTACTCTTCTTTGAAAAACCAAGGGGGATTAACCCTTAAAACTCAGCATGGATCCGTGCCAGCAACACAGCATTGGTCAATGAATGTTTATAAAAAGAAGGCTTTAAGTTAAGTTTAAGTTATCATTAATTTAAAACATAAATTGACATTTGCAAAAATGTAGAAGTCTCAAAATGCGCTTATTATTACTGTATTATTTGGTCACAGAAACGACCAAAGCAACCAGAAAACCATATGATCTTATGAATCTGTGCTATTTCTGTGCAAAAAAATTAAGAACTTAACATTCTTTGGTGTATAAACAAAGCACATAGCACTTAAAAAACAGAGCATTTTATATATATATATAGGAGTCAATGCTGGTAGACAGCGGGGAGGGTTAGTAGGTTGGATCTCTGTAATATAGAATTAAGAGAAATATCAAATAAATGAAAATATCCTGTTAAAGGTCATACATATTTGTTGTTTGTTGTATGTAGTAGACCACTTTTGTGCTGGCAGGTTATGCCGGCCTCTTCCACTAGCGATAACCGCAGGTATATTTCAGACTTGTGTGGAACTGTGTGTGGATTTTGCAAGTTCTACCTGTGCTTGGTGGATTTCCTCGTGGTACACAGGCTTCCTGGTTTACATTTCCACGGTCCATGCACAGAAGTTTGATTGGCGTTTTAAGATTGCTCATAATGTGTTATTGGGTGTGTGAATGTTTGTGCTTGTGCCTTGCGATTGGTTGGATAGACCACGACCCTACACAGGATTCTCTGTATAGACAACGAATGAGTGAACTGATATATTATTTTAACTTCTGATAATGGTGCTAAACTGGAAAGTTGTCAGTTATATCAAATAAACAGGATCAAAAGCTACTAATACATAATCACATGTAGCAGTGCATCAAATCTAAATCAAATAAGCTCCGTCCTCAGTACAGCATACTAGATGCACATTTAGGGCAAACCCAGACTTTGTCATGTTACAGCTCCAGGGTTCCCAGTTCAATCCAAGACTCTGGTTATTGTCTGTGTGTTCTTGTCATATTTGTATGGGTTTTTCCTTCAGGTTCCCCGGTTTCCTCTTATTGTATTCCTGCCCCTAAAATCCTGATCCATCCACCTTCACTACATAATATAAAAAATTTCATTCTTTGCTACATTTTTCCCGAGATTAGACTTAGAGATGCTGTGTTTATGCAGTTCTTTGCACTCTTTAACTCTTCTGAAATATTGTGTTATTGTAGAATCTGTTGAAGCCCTCCGTTTCACATCAGCACTGAGATATCTTTGTTTTTAACCTTCCACGTTCTCCTCAGTTTGTCTTTCAGTTGCTGGTATTTCTCCAGCCTCTCCCTTTGGATGTCACAGTTACTTGGGATTGTCAGATCTATCCCCACTACTGTTTTCTGCGCCTTATCTATTATTTACTCCTGCGCGCAGCTCTGAAGTGTTTGGATGGTGCCATTTGCCGTTGGCTGAGACTGGAGGATTCTTTTGATGATGTTTACATGCTGGGTGACTTTGACTGTAATTGTGGATAAACATTTTTATTTTTATTTCTTTTTTAAACCCACGGCTCTTTCGCATTTCACGTTTAGCCTTGCTCTGTACTATTTGCAAGAGTTTTGCCATGAGCACCAGAGCAAAATTTACTAGACATGGGGAAAATTGATTCAGTTATGTATCTCAGTTCTTTGTGTGATTCATTTATCACCAC
Organism: Leiocassis micropogon; assembly: GCA_028565275.1. Classification (NCBI taxonomy): domain Eukaryota; kingdom Metazoa; phylum Chordata; class Actinopteri; order Siluriformes; family Bagridae; genus Leiocassis; species Leiocassis micropogon. The sequence continues at coordinate 6,329,912 of JAOVVA010000027.1, read as the reverse complement.
AGTGACTTCAAAATCGATTTTAAAAAAATTAATTAATGAGTTCTTGTATGTTTATTCATATGTTTGCATTTGAGGTGGTCATATTGCAGAGATCCTTTGTAATCCTGTATGTATGAGTATGAATAACAGAAAGGATGTAATGAAAACGTCTTAAAATTGTAAATTTTGCTTCCTGAACTCAAAAGCAGCACCCTGTCCAGTGCGTACCCGCCTTTGACCCTGTACAGAATCAGCAGTATATAAGATGAATGAGTGAATGAATATATTGTATATCTGACCAGCTTAGGGTTAAGGGCTGTCCCTCAAGAGCCTGAATTTACAAAATCTTTTCAAATACTGTTCAAATATTTTTTTAATACTAAATTTATTGCTATATGCTTTACAGTTAAACCTTCGATTGCGGGCATAATTCATTGTGGAAGCGTGCTTGTATATCAAAGCACTCATATATCAAATCACTCGTATATCAAAGCAAATTTCCCCCATAAGAAATAATGGAAACTGATGATTTGTTACACAACTCCAAAATATGCATATAAAAAAATTATAAATACAAAATGTTAGGTAAAAATATAACATTAACCTGCATTGCTTCTGCTTCGAATTGTGTGCGTGTGTGTACAAAACAAGACCTAGGTATCATGATAATGTTGTATCAGGTGGTCCCTTGTTACTCCCATCCCTAACGTTTACATTGATATTTCGTTGATCCGATTGGAATCATTCCGATTAGAGATTTCATCGTTCACATGTTTATATAGATGCTGATATGATACGTTTGTTTAAATGGAATACAACTTTTTGACATGTGCATAGTGGTTTTTCCTGCTGTAAAGCATTTAATCTTTTGAAAATTTAACAGAAGTTCAAGAAGAAGCATTTTTTTTTCTTCTTTTAGCCTTTTGAGGTTAGTTTAGGTTTCCCATCTTTTTTTTTTTTTTTTTGATACATTTTTTCTATCTTTTTGTCCTGATTTTCTCCCCAATTTAGTCGTAGCCAATTCTAGGGCACTCCCTCATCAGGGCTACAACTAACAACCACAAAGACGAAGACGAAGGCTATCACGTGTTTCCTCCGAGAAACATGAAGACATGAAAGCATCTTTTGGAATTGCTGCTCACGCACCGTTGGGTGCAGCATAACGCACCCGGAGGATGGTGCTATCCGCTCCTTTCACTTGCGTGAGCTCACAGATGCCCATGATCGGCACAAGTTCAAAAATTTTCTGCACTCTATCTGTAACATTTATTTTAATTAACTTTTAGAAAAGACAGATACATAATTTTTTAAATACTTCTTCATAAAAAATCTACAAATGCACTGCTATCTTGAATCTTAATTCTCGTAGGGCTGCTTTCAGTGAAAGTCTGATGGAGCAACATCATGACTATAGGGAGGACACCTTAAAACAAGTGCAACACCTTTGAATAGCAGTCCTCTGCGTTTAATCCGCAGTTTGGGTGTTAGCTCTTCAATAAGCATCTCACTGTAACGAGCACTGTTGATTGTTGAACCTTTTTCCTGATTGTGATAATTTTTGACTCACCCTTGTATTTATCCTTTGCTTTGCAGTGAACACTTCTGTAAGATGCTTAACGTTTTCAGTCTTCCCTTGGTTGTCTTTGACTGCAACTGACAGACATATTTTATCGTCAAATGAAAGGTATGTGTGCTCTCAGCTCATCATTGCTGTCTTACTGTCTAGGATAAATCAACTCATATTTATTATAACGTTCAAGGATTGTGTTTGAACTGTCTGAACTCATTCTTTGTTTAATGCACAGTTCTTTGAGAAGCGGAAATCCAGACTTAGTACGGACCACCTGTGAGCTTCTGCGAGACGTCATTATGCAGGATTTCCCAGCGGAAATATTCCTGCAGCGGCCAAGTATAGTGCAGGTAAGCCATTTTTATACATAACACCTCCTTTACTAGGTCAATGATTCTCTCCCTGGGGATAACCCATGCCTCCTTCCCTGGAGGTGATGTGCAGTGGCCACACCTCCTTCAGTAAAGCTGAGATATAGAAGCTATAGTATGCATCTTTCACTTAGACTTACCCATACATTGGCCATTGATCCTTCACTTTGCCAACATGTATAGGGGCAGGCTTCCTTTAAAACCACACCTCCACAGTAACTGATAAGCACAGAAGTCACACCTCCTCAGTGATCGACAGACATAGAAGCCACACAATTACACTCTGACTGACAGGCATAAAAACCACAGTGATCAACAGGCACGGAAGCCGCTCCTCCACCCTGACTGACGGGCACGGAAGCCGCTCCTCCACCCTGACTGACGGGCACGGAAGCCGCTCCTCCACCCTGACTGACGGGCACGGAAGC
>JAOVVA010000027.1:6311909-6327464 GCA_028565275.1 Leiocassis micropogon | reverse complement strand
CGCTCCTCCACCCTGACTGACGCGCACGGAAGCCGCTCCTCCACCCTGACTGACGCGCACGGAAGCCGCACCTGTTGGCATCCAGTATGAGTGTTTTCTGCTTACACCTTGCCATTTTTCGACAGGGTGACTGTAAATGCTATAGAACACTGCAGCAGGGGTATGATGGTTACAAGTTATTCACTGAGAGAAAATGCTGGACTATTGATTTACTTGGTTTATTACTACTAGACATGATTTTTGTGTATATATGTGTGTGTTTTTTTTCATTTTCTTCTCCCCAGAATCTGATGCAGCTTCTCAGTGTGAGCCCAGAGAATGATTCCACCTCGCTGGCTCTCCACGCTCTGGCCTGCCTTCAGCAGCTCTGTGGAAGCTTGAAAAGTCGGCTGCGTTTTCACAGAGATCCCAGCTTCTGCTCAGCCAAGCACGGTATAACACACCGGACTTAACACACACCTCTCCACAACTCTGCAAGTGTTTTCTCACTTATTAGTACTTTATGTATTACCTGATTTTTATTCAATTTCTGTCACCAGTACTTATGTTAGGGAGCTATTCTTATAGCTAGTAATGTACATGAAAATATTGTTTGTTCATTTTTACTCAAGTGTCAAAAATACCTAGAAAGGACCCATGCCTCTAAATGGCCAAGTTTAAGGGACATTATAAAAGCCGAGCTTTCTGAATGGGACTGAATATATCTCTCTGTTCCTTGTAGATCCACTCTCTCAGAACTCCTCAACATCATATCCTCAGGAGTTAAGAGGGACCCAAAGGTCAGGGGTTTCGACCCCAGAAGACTTATCCCCCCGCCCTTCTGTTCTAGGACGTCCTGTGATGAGAGTCCGAGGGGACGGACAGGACGGCGATGCCGCCTCTATCAGGTTCCTATTAAATAATTTTACTATTGTTGTATCATGTTATACAAACGAATAACAATTTGTCAAGGTGAAGTTAAGCAGCTTTTTAAAAAATTTTTTAGCTGGGCTGAAATAAACTTTAAACTTCAAACAAAGATAAAGTATATGATTACTGCTGGTCTAAGAAATTACATACCTCACTATTATATAAGGATCATTTAAGTCAAGTCAAACCTGGACTTGAAATTCCTTGTGAATGAAGGTGTAAAACATACATGAACATTTTAAAGAAGACGAATGGTGAAGATAAATATGAAGATAAAGCGTTTGAATGGTTCAAAAGAAATCGATGTTGAGAAAACGACGATCCCGGCGGTGTCTCAGAGCCCACTGCAGTCATTTCCATGAACATTTAGCGAGTGAAACGCCTGATCATTGAAAATCAACAGATAACTTGTCGGCAACTTGCAGAAGAGACACATTTGTCTGTGGGACCTGTACAGACAGTCATTCACCAGCACCACTTGTATATTACAGGAACTCAACTGAAAAGATATGGCTTATTCCATCCACCATACCCCATCCTGTCCTTGCTCCAAGCTATTTCCACATGTTTGGGCTATCAAAGGAGGCCAGCGTTTCATCCAAGCACTAGCGAAACGCTGATATAAGCGCTGATATTTGGTGTAGCAGGGTATTATATAGAGAAATGAAGGGATTTCTGCTATTCTGCACAATCAAAAGTCCTGGCTTGACTTGAACAGCCCTCATATTATTCCAGCATCCTCCATTTACACAAAAGAAAATGATTAAGTCTCTTGCTTCCTAAAAGACTAAATCCAACGTTTTTGTATAAAGCAACGTAAAAGAATTCATTACAGCTTAGTTTTTGCTTTGTTTACAAAAAAAATATTACAGAAACCGGCTGTGATTTTTTTTTTAATACCGTGCCTGTAGCGGGTGATTACAGATTCTCTTTGACTCGGTGCGTGCAGCAGCAGCAGCAGCAGCTCTCAGAGAGAATTTCCCCTCGGGCCCAACCTGGAGCCGGAGGGTGAGGATCCGCCGGAGCTCCGGCTGCAGCAGTGGAACATGGCCAGATTTTGTATGGAGACCCTACAGCACACACTTCCTCTCCTCGGGACAGGTGAGAGTCTTCTCTCACTTTACTGTGAGAGCCTCCAGATGTTTTTCTTTCCTTTTTAAACTCCTCAGGAAAAGTGAGAGTCCTCAAACTTCAGCTTCAGAAATGTTCCTTCCCCCCACTCCGACTACTCATCCTGCTCTCTTGTGTCTCCTTGCGGATGTTTCAGAGAAGATGAAGGTTTTCCAGAAGGCGCTGGAGCTGCTGTCGGATATCCTCGCGTTGCTGAGGGTCATCGTGTCCCCGAACGAGCTCTGGGACGAGTGCAGCATCACCGCCAACGAACTGGCAAGTGCTTTAAATTTGTTCATGTTACAAGAGCGTGACTGATAATATCAGGGGTGTCTCATTTGCTTAAATAAGTCATTTGAATAATTCATTTTAAGCTTAGTCTATTCATTTGGAAAGCATTTTTTGTATTAAATTGCACCTCTTGGTACACAGTACACTTAAAATAGTGCTGAATAGATTTTTTCTGCAAAGCTCGAACCTCTCCTTCATTTATTTTTAATGCACCCTTTGCAAAACAGAGCTCGCTTCCACTAAAACTCACTTTGAAATGTGTTGCTGCCCCCTGCTGGTTTTCTGTCACCATTGACTCAAACTTAAAAAAAAAAAAAAAACGCTTAGCAACTTTTTTTTTCCCACTCTCTCTCTCTCTCTCTCTCTCTCTCTATTTTTCCCCCCACAGAGAGAGAAGCTGCGGGTGTGTATAGAAAAGCTGGGAGACATCATGTGCCATCACCGTCACGTGGCATCGTCAGAGCAACCTGACTCAACTCTGATTCATCATCGCATGTCCTACATGGGGACTTCTGTCTTCACCATTCGCCTTCTGCAAACACTCCTACCTGTGGAGAAGGTGAGAAGGCATAGAATTAGTATTGGCTATAAATAATTAATGCATGGCTGTGTCCTGATGCACATACGTACAGCATGCTGAGGAAAGTCTGTCTGCCTATTTCACAGAGAAAGGGTGCACAGAATTTGTAGTGCCATTCTTTTAACATTAATAAGGAAAATCAAATGGATTTAACTGCAGTTGATCGGTACAGAGGGCCACAACTCATCCTTTTCTTTCCACATTGTATTTTTTTGTTTCCTTTTAGCATGGTTTCATGTGAAAATGCTCCGATGCAAAGTGGAGTCACAATTAATATCCCGGAATTGCTCATTTCCTGTCCTCACTCACTCACTCACTCATCGTCTATACCGCTTTTCATTTCCTGTCCTAAAATGTTTTATTTCTTTTATAGTACATCAGTTTGTCACTGATTACATTTTTAAATATATTAATGAAAGACAATAAACAGCCATTTCCTCACCAGACTCTTTCTTTCGAAGTGAATAAATTAAAAGAAACAGCTTGATATTTTACTAAAAGGCCAAAAAGGCTTAAAATCCTCTGTCTTAAGGATTTCACATAAACCACTCCATAAACTCTTTCTAGACCTTTTAAAAGGATAAAAGTCTCTGTGGTGGCTAGTTCATCTGTAAAAAAAAAAGTATTCTTCATGCTCCCAGAACCACTCTTTCAAACTTTTATTGCTGGAATGTGATTGGATAACCTTACCTTCAGGTCATCAGCTGACTTAATTTTATTGCCACATAAACTGAACAATGAAGCAGGATCAGATCATAACTCTGGCTACTGAGGATTGTCAGTAGCACTATGCATGATTTTATTCATGATGTTAATCTTGCTATTCTTAGTAGGGTTGGGAATCACCAGGGATCACACGATACGATAATATCAGGACACCTTGGTGCCAATTCGATTTGCATTTGATTCTATAAGTATCACGATTGTAGAAAAATCTTGATTCAATATAATTTTTTTTTCTCATATTTCGTTATGGTCGTAAACGAACTTCGCAAATAATTTGCTCCTACAACACAGGCTCAGTGGTACTTGCCAGTGTGTGAATAGTTTATAGTTCCACCTGTAGGATCATAGTGGAACGACACCATTTTACACGTCAAATGCAAAAATATATAAATTCAACATAAAAATTTTTTTTTTATCCAGTTTGCATTCAGTGTGATGATACATAATATGCCATACCAAAGAATCGCGATATATAACTGGATACATTTTTTTCTCCATACCTACTTCTTTCTCAGACAGGAATAGGCTCAGTCTAAATTCATCAGACCACATGACCTTTTTACTATTGCCTCCAAGTCCAAACTTTAGGCCTTCTGTCAAATTGATTAATTTATCCTGATTAGTCTCACTAACAAGTGATCCTCAAAGCTGTTTAGTGAGTCCTCACCACGTTATGTATGTTGCAATGCTCTTACTTTCACTATTAAATGTAGCTATGATTTCTACTGATGAATTTAATTTTTTTTCCCCCACGCATTTAAGTTATCCGTGATCAGGGTCAGGCGTTCATGGTTCTTTTTATTTCGGATCACATTTCTTTTGCAAAATTGATGGATCAGCACTATCCTTCCAGGATTCACTAATGTGTTAGACATTTTTTTTAAATCAGTTCCAATACTTTCAGCAAGCTCCTTAGTTGTTTTCTTTGCCTGATGCAGGCCACTAATTTAACCTCTCTGAAACACCGTTTCATCTTTTCCACACAAGTGTCAGAGTTGCTGTTATAGAAAAATAAATCAGCATCTTTTGTCACATAATGTCAACTCGCCAACAATTTCCAAAAGTGTTTTCTAAATTTAGATCATTTTTATCACCTTTATTAATTGCATGAATGATGTCACAACTGGCTGTTCTGACAGTGAGAGTGGTGTTAAAACAGTAGTATGAAAACCACAGTCCTTTTTTTTTTTTTTTTTTTTAAAGAAGTTTTGTCAACTTTGATTTTCAGTGTTTGTTTATAAACACTAATTGTCGCTGGAGCAGCTCGTTTTTAGCTCTCTTTTTTGGTGTGTGAACCGTTTTTCAGATGCATTCGATTAGCAAATATCTCACACACTCTTGGCTTTTGGTTATATCACGGTTGGTGTTAATAGCTTTTGTAGGTTCTTTGCAGTAATATCACTTTGTATCACTTAGCAGTTGTTTTTTCACATTCTCTAGTGTGAAATTGTTACCCAGCAAATATTGTTTTCAGCGCCACAGGTCAATGCTGGCTAAGAATAAACTCTTTTTAGATTAATTTCATTCAATCATTACATTTTTTTACCCTCCTTAAATACTTAGTGTTTCTCTGCAGTGCAAGAGTACCTAAAGTTACAGTTCTAGTCTTTTTTCCTACAAAGCTATTAACACCAACCTTAGATGTAATTGAACATAAGATGTATTCTTTAAGTGATTATCACTACATTACTGACACATTCTGTACCTGTAAGTGTATTTGTGTGTGTGTGTGCACATCAAACAATGTTAATCATTTGCCTATCATTTCTCCATACAGGCGAGTGAAAACGTCCCTGAGGGTACAACGTCCGCCATTTTCCATCTCTGTCTGGATTTCCCCTTCAGTCTTGCGTTTCCCAGCATTCACGAGTCAGCCGTGGCCTACCTGGAGCAGTCAAACACCGAAAACCATGCCCTGTACCGCAGAGTTAGTCAAGCTGCCAACACGATGGAGGCCACGTGTTCCTTCCTAAAAGACGTTCGGACTGAGGTAATGCTCAGAGAAAGAGCGAACCTCAATACGCTGAACGAGCAACCTCATTGACGGTGCTTCTTCAGAGTTTTAAATTTAGGCTATGTTCTTTCACACCAAACTCGCTCATCCATGTGTTTATGGAGGTTGCTTTGCGCACTGGTGAGCAGTCATGTTGGAACAGGAAGGGGGCCATCCCCAAACTGTTCCCACAAAGGTGGGAGCATGAAATTGTCCAAAATGTCTTGGTATGCTGAAGTATTAAGAGTTCCTTTCACTGGAAGTAAGGGGCTGAGTTAAACTCACGAAAAGAAACCCTGCAACAGTGCATAAAGCAAGGTCTATAAAGACATGGATGAGTGAGTTTGGTGTGGAAGAACTTGACTGGCCTACACAGAGTCCTGACCTGCACTCGATAGAACACCTTTGGGATGAATTAGAGTGGAGACTGTGGGTCAGGCCTTCTCGTCCAACAATAGTGTCTGACTTCACAAATGCGTTTCAATAACAAGGGCCACAAATTCCCATAAACACACTCCTAAACCTTGTGGAAAGCCTTCCCAGAATAGTCAAAGCTGCAAATGGTGGGCCAACATCATATTAAACCCTATGGATTAAGAATTGGATTGAACTCAAGTTCATATGCATGTGAAGGCATGCAAGCGAATATTTTTGGAATACTATATCATATATATATATATATATATATATATATATATAGATATCTGATATAGATATACACAGTATCAACACTGACCTATATATGGTATGTAAGTGTTGATACAGTGGTGAATAAGACTAAATAGGAAACACTGGATTGTGTTTCTCGAACTGTTTAAGTAAAATTGAAACTAAGGGGAACTATACATCTGGTTATCCTTAATCATTGATTACTGTCAGTCATAAATTATTGATTACTGAATGTTTGTCTGTCAGTTAAGTAAAATATTCTAAATTTGGAATCCGTCATGTGAAATAACTGTATATTGTTACTGAATAATGATAATAAGCAGGGGTTAAGGAGATTGCGAATCGTATCAGTGCCTTCATTTTGATGATTAAGGATTTTTAAAAAGCAGCAGAATTAAAAATAGGAGCAAGAAGTAAAGACAGACATCATCACTGATGCAAAGCTCCATAGGTTCCCGGTGTCATCTTCACAAACAGACAAACAACGGCTGCTTAAGTGTTAATCGCACCCCTTGTGAAGATTCTTCAGGGTGCTAAAAGCGAGGGCGTCGTGCTGCCTTCAAGTATTTTCAGTTACACACAAGAATAATTATTATGTGAAATTAATATGTGAAAATACAGTAAGTGTTATGTTGTTGTAACATATCTTTGGGTTTGTCACCGAGTAAGCTACTGCATAGACCTTGGGCTAGAGAAGTACACTTGAACAGGAGAGCATATGAGAGCATTTGAAAAAAACATTTATATGGCTATCAACTGACACAAAAGTAAAGGTTTGCTTAGAACATTTACAACTTGCGTTACTTTGCCTTAAAGATTTTGCTTAAAGATTTTATTTTTCCTAAATCAAACATACTTTTTTTGCCCAAAGAGTTTAATTGTTTTGCTTCGTAGTCCAAAGCAATTGTACAAGTTCTTTTCACATGCATCAGATGTTTATCATTGTGATGTTGTCCTAGGTAAGATTTCTTTCTGACGACTCTTCTATGCAGATCATGTTCATGCAATCATGTAGACTGGTGCATCATCCCTCCTATGTTAGCTAAACCTTATTGCAGGTCATTTGGAAATCAGCTGTATCCTGCTCATGCCTTGACATCCACAATTTTCTTTCATGGCCATTTCTTAGTGACGATGGAAATAGTGAACTGGAAATGCTTTGGAAATCCTCCTTTCCTTTACCTCAATCAATTATATTTAGTTCTTCATTCAGCTGCTTAGAGGAGCCTTCGATTGTCAGGTGTTAGCACAAGGGTTGGAAAGTCAGAGGGATGAAACCAGAAAAACTTTTACAATTTATAACGAAAGTGCATTTAAAGAACCTTGTGTAAAATCTTGTTCTTCTGGCCAAGTCCATGTTATAACGTGATATTTATTTATTTATTATTTATTTATTTATTATTATTATTGTTATTATTTTTTTATTTATTTTTTTTTTTTTTAGTTTTTTTGCTCACTACCTTTTAAATCCCTTACATTCTATAACTACTTTTTTTGTTTATATTACAACTTAATATTATATTGATTCATATAAATTAGTTTCGTAATGTTTAATATGTATCTGCCATGAAATAGCCTGTGAAGCTGATATGGCAATAAACCCTAATACAAACATACAAACAATACAACTGGGTGTGGGTCCAATTCCTAATTTATTTTACTCATAAAATACACTGAGTAACTGTGCATTAACATTTGTTTGCGTCCACATCAGAATGTATTATAGTGATATAATAGTAATGACTGAAGATGGATAAATAAGTTGATAGTGGTATTGTACTGTATAATGTAGGTATTAATGTGTTTTCTGAAAGCATGCTATTGATGCACTCTGCAGGGAGAAAAGAATTGGCTGGAGCTGCTGGAACTCGCTGGCCAAGCTGTGGATGGCTTTCCCTACCATCAGCACCTACCTCTCATTAAGGAATTCATCAACATCTGCTCCTTCCTGTAAGCTTTTTGAAGTATCTGTAATTACTTCAGGAATTATTATCTTCTGTTAGACAAATAAGGGTCAGTGTTTTTTTTTGTTAAGAATCTGTTTAAGAATTAAGCTTTAAGTATCGTTGCTCTGGATATAGTGTACTGTATGTGTGCATTCTATGTTTTTAGGTGGAAATCTGCTCAGGCAAGCCCACTGCTTCAAATGGAAAGCCAGAAGATTCTTCTAAAGCTATTATCACATCCTTTGCTGCCAGTGAAGGCTGAGACGTACGCACGCACTCTGGAGGTGGTCAAGGTGGTACAAACTTAAGATGCAAACTCTTCGTATTGACTAACAGTTATCCAGGTTATAAAAGGTAGAATGTGAAAACTAATGTTACACAAGTGGGACTCCTGATTGTGCAGGATGGCAGAACACTTTGTTTATCTGTTTATTTCTTTACATAATCCCTTGCCACATTTATCCCAACTATCCTCATTAGTGCTTGGATACCATTGAAGTAAAAAAGTTTCTCAGTACCTTGGGGTCCATGATTGGACTGCCTGGTTTATGTCTGAAATGCTGGCCTCCCAGGAACTCCTTTAATGGTGCAGACATGTGGAAATGGCTAGGAGTGAGGTCAGGACCGTGAGGTCATGTTACAATAAGTGGTTAAGGCATTGGACTACGGTTCGGAAGGTCCCAGGTTCAAATCCCACGACCACCAAGTTGTCCCTGTTGGGACCTTGAGCGAGGCCCTTAACCCTCAACTGCTCAGTTGTATAATGAGATAAAAATGTAAGTTAAGGATGTATGGGGATAAGGGCGTAAGGAATGGCGTCTGCTAAATGCCTAAAATGTAAATGTGTCTCTTCTGCAAGTCCGTGACAAGCTATCTGTCATTTTTTAAAGATCAGGTGTTTCACTCGCTGAACAACTGCAGTGGGCGCCGAATAACCTCAGCTGGGACCGTCATTCACGGACTGATAGCCTTCTTTAAAATGTTTGCACCATAAAAGGTTAAACTGCAGCTAGTTCTCTGATCACCGTACTGTATCTGAAATCTTCTGTAAACCTTCATTAACAAGAAATTTCATTACATGTCTCTGTTTCACTTGAACGCTCCTTGTATAGTTAAAAACACAACGACCCAGATTTACTTACCAGATAACGAGTATTAGGCGGCATGGAGGCATAGTGGTTAGCACTGTCGCCTTGCACCTTCGGCCAGGGTTGATTCCCACTTCTGTGTGCATGGAGTTTGCATTTTTTCCCCGTGCTTGGTGGGTTGAAATGCAAATTGGTTCCCAATTTGCCTATGTGGCCTGCAGTGGATCAGCACCCTGTCCTGGGTGTACCCTGCCTTGTGCCCTAAGTCTCCTGTGATACGCTCCAGGCCCCCCGTGACCCTATAAACAGGATTAATCAGTATAGATGATGAGCGAGTGAGTGAATAAGATAACAAGTACTAGTTTGCATGTGTTTTAAAATTTGATTTAAATGGAAGGTAAATGGATAAAATATAGCAAAATGTGGATTTTTCCAAATAGATGTGACAATTTACATGGAGAAAAGTTACAAATACTGGTAGGTGTAGACATGAGTAATATATAAATGAAAATATTTTCACAGGCTCCGTGTAAAAGCTGTCGGTATTGGAGGTGTGGACATGCAGTGAATATCTAATACGAACCCAGCATCACCTTGGCAATAATAAATCATACATTTTAAGCAGCTTTGAGTATTTCACTAGGGCATAGTCCCTAGGGCATTGTTGCGCATTAAAAATGTTTTATTTTGTTTTTAGCTTATTAAAAAGGGCTTGTTTTAATACACGCAGTCTGTTAATTTTAAATTGCAATATGTTTCTAAAGTGATATTTAGGCGTTGTAGGTCTTTTTGCAAGTGCAAAATTCATTTATTAATTAATGTCTTGTGTTTTTGCTGAAAAAATGTTCCATATTGCATGTCCTGGATGTTTTGTGTAGTTCAGACCACTGATAATAGTGACACTAATGCTGTAATTCAATTTTAATGAAAGAAAAAAATGTAAATTACTTTCCCCTTCAATATCTTTCCTTTCACCAGTTACTGTGCTGCATTCTGATCAAAGCATTGCAGAAGGTCTTATTTTGTTAGTTCCCTGGGAACAGACTTGATAACAACTTCTGGAACAGACTCAAAACAGGGTCCTTGCTCTCAGCGAAGCAGTTTTTAACCCAAGAAGCAGATTGCAGTAATTGACCACCCTCACACCGTCTAGCACTGTGAGGCGTTTCCCTAAAATCAAGTCTGCACTCAAAGTAACCTGCTTGTTCCAAAAGTGAAGAAGAAAACGACAGGGCATATGAGACAGGAAGAAGACCGTGTGCACCGCTCTGAATAATGAAAGAGGAGAATATGGGGAATATATTCATGGGGAAAGCTAACAATATATATATATATATATATATATATCTTTTTTTAGATTTTTTTCTCCGATTTTCTCCCTAATTTAGTCGTGTCCAATTCCTCCCCATCACTAAAGGGCTTCCACATTAAGGCTACTACTACCATTTAGTCGGGAGGGCCGAAGACTATCTCGTGTTTCCTCCAAACCACATGATGCCAGCCGACCGCATCTTTTCAAACTGCTCGCTCACGCACCGTTGTGGGCGGCGTAACACACGCTCGGAGGACAGCGCTATCCGCTTCTTGCGCTTGCGTGAGCTCACAGACGCCCCTGATTGCCATAGAGCCGTGATTAATGTGGGAGCACTAAGTACCTCTCATCCCTCCCCTCTGAGAGAACTCGGCCAATCAGCTCTCTCTAGCCCTCCAGCTGCGAGAGGTTACATCATCACACGAGAATCGAACTCGCGCTCTTCCATGGAATCTTCTATAAGATTCCATGTATTAGGTTTTCTTTTTTTTTAAGGTTTCTGTGAAAATGTACGATTGATTGATTCCAGGTTATAAAACACAATTATTATCTCATGTTTTAACTGAATTCCACTGAACCTATGCTGTGGTGTGCAAATGAATTACAAAGACAGCTCAGGTGAGGTAGACAGTATTTTAATGTGCAGAGTACACAAATCCTGTAAAAGTAGAGATGCCATAGCCAAAATATTACTCAAGTAAAAGTATGATTTAAATTCTACATGAGCAGATGTAGAAAAGGTACCTTCAAATTTACTCAAGTATGACAAGTACTGAGATTGTATTAGTTTACAGTAGCCTTGAAGTCATCGTAAAAGATTCTCTCTTTCTCTCTCTCTCTCTCTCTCTCTCCCATCTGTGAATATGCTGTTTTGTTGCCATCTTCAACTGTCTCCACTTCTGATTTCAAACATCTGTTACATAATTAGTAAAGGCAATTATGCATAATAGCCAGTGGGTGGTGGGTTACTGCTTCAAATACTACTCTTGTTATGTAACACAACATGACGAAATGTAGTGAAGTAGAAAGTACAATTACAGAGGGGCCCAAAAGATACACACACACACACACACACACACTCTCTCTACATATTTGATGTAGAACAAAGTAGAGTAAAGGTAAAAAGCATCCACTAATAAAACTGCTCACGTGAAGTTCATATACATTAAAACTGCGCTTAAGTACAGTAACAAAGTAAAAGTAGATGTATAAATTAATCTATGCCCTCTAGCCATTTGGATTTGAGAATCCAACAGCACTGTGTGAAATGACTGTTTATTGTATTATGAATTCCTTAACACTCGTATTAATACAATAATTAATCTCTCTGCAGGAATGTTTGGGGGTTCATAACGTGTCCAGACCAGCTTCTTCGATCTGCACCGGCGCGCATTTCATATTCCACCCTCGTGTCCTTTATGAAATCAGTGCCTTCGGCCTTAACGACCAGGCAAAAGAGGTGAGTTTCCTGCTCCTCATCGGCCAATGAGAAGCTGTTAATGTCAAAAAGAATGTTTAGATTTGTTGACGCATTGTTTTGTAACGATCATAAAGCTGCGCTCTTTCTGTAATGTTAGCAAGGGTCACACTCAATGCAACACTTGACATTGGGAGAGACATATCAGCACGTGTGTTTCACTGCGCCGAGTCTTGTTTGGATTAAATGGTTCGTGAGCTTGACATCATAGAGCCATCAGCTTGCTTTGTGTGATCCAAAAGGTGAATTCGGCTGCCAAGGATCTTCTTCTGTACCTGCTAAAGGGACGATTGATGATGACTGCTTCGAGTTGGAGTAAATTTAATGAAGCCCTTTACCCGGTTATTCCCGTTCTGCAGGTACACACACAAACACACACACACAAGCACACACAGTGGTAATACTGCACTGAACTCACACCAAGAGGATATGAAACTGCAGAATTAATTTTAATGTATTAATACCATGCTAGAGGCTAAATTTTAATTCCCAGCATTCTGCTTTAAATAAGAGTCTTTCATACACTCCTCCTAAAAGTGAAAAAGAAACACATTCACATATTAGTAATGAATATTCATTGTCCTGCCACGTCTCATTTATTTTGTCGAGGACGCTCAGTAATTGGATCATTCTGTCAATAAAGCGTAGCTGAAGTACTCGGTCATCTCTGCAAAGCATATTCATTCGTCTTCATGATTTTTATTTTTTCTTTTTCTTTTTTTGGTGTGTTAGAGTCACGCAGGCACAGAGGATGCCCTGGGAACCAGCATCCTGCTGATAAGTGGGCTCTCAGATGAGATTGGAGGCACAACCCATACCTCAGGAACTCGACTCTCTGCCATAATCAGACTGCTCTTCTCCAAACAGCATGTGTGAGTTTTTCTGACCGACGATTTTGCATTCTGTACAGCAGCTTGGGGGGAAAAAAAGTAAAATAGTGGTGGGTTGTGGGTCTGCCGAATTCACAGCACGTCCTTATGGTTCTTAGATGTGCTTCTGTGGGTTTCCAGTCGGTTTTCGCTTCCTGATGAGCGGCATACGACTTATGAACTTGGTATCCATGTTAATCTGTTGTATATATTTTGATTTGATGTGCTTTAAATTACCAAAAAGTAATGTATATTCGCTTAATTTCTGTAAAATATGTGGTAACTGGGAATGGTGTAAACCTCAGGCTTCCACACAATACTACGCAATACAGCTTCTTAGGCGAAAGATCAAATAGTTTCTAAAGCTACTGCATCTGTTATGATTGAATTTCAGAGCCTTTAGGCTTGTAACTTAGATGTATCAATGATGAAGCATCTGTTAATTATGCATCTAATGCAGTTACTGTTTCACCACCACAGGTCCCAATCTAAAGCTAAAATATAAAGAAAACACGTCTGTCGCATGATTGCATTGTCAAGGAGAGCCTGTGAGATCTGTATTTGTGAATTGACCATTAGCTCGATAGCTTTGGATTGAAATGACTAGTTATATGACACATTATATAGTAAATGACTACGAGTTATAACTGTTAAAAATATTTCTGCAGTAGCTTTCAAATGGCACCAAAGTCGACGGAAATCTGTCAGTTTAGCCGACTTTGGAACTCTTAATGTTTCAGTAGATCGTTCTCTTTTTTTTCCCCCCCTTGGTCAGAGTGATAGTTTATTTAATCAGAAGAGATGTGGTCGACCTATAGTACATTTTATTAACAATAACGAAAGGCGGTTTGTTGTTTGATTAAGTTTCATGTTTTATTACCCTGGTTAGGATTCAGAAATAATAAAAGGAGTCTTTATTTAGCCAGATTTTGATTTAGAAAACATGAATTATTGTTTACACACAAGTTGTTTGTCCTGTTTATAAAAAAATTATGATAATTTCTAATCAGTAATGCTCAATTTATAATTGATAAGGATTGCTGCAGTTATTTTTTACTTTACAAGGTTGGCCTTGTGTGTTGAGCTTAAAAATGTCCTTGATTATTACTGTTTCTTATAATTTTTCTTGTTGGTGTTGTGGGCTTGTTTTACCACTGTAGCTGAATAATTCGAGTAAAACCTCTGTTAATATTTAAAGCAGCACTGTGCTTAGTAGCTAAGCTCCGGCGCTAACTCGTGTTAGTGTTAAGCGGCTGAACATTATCTGAGCCTTTTTACTCTGCTGTAATTTCAACATCTGTTTTTTTAAAGGGTAAGAAACAAAGCAGCTCAATACCTGTCATCTCATTTGACCAATTCAGAAGAGAACAAGGCGTCTCAGCCTGCAGTGGACAACTCAATTCTTTTATCACTGACATCCCTCTTTGTTACTGACAAATATGTGGACATCAGACTAGGCGACTCCAAGAAGTCTTACCTTAAGGTGAGGTCACATCATTCTGTAGAAAAATAAAAGAGTTAGTCCAATAGTTTGCTCATGCAGTGCTTTGTCTTCTTTTGGAACTGGTTTTGTTCACAGCAAAAATCAACAAAATACAGTATCTGGCATGTTGTGTCTAAAATGCCAGTTACTCAATATGCATTTTTTGTTTAAAGAGATATTGTATAAAACCAATTTCACACGAGCATTGTGGGCATGATATTTACGGTCCAAGCACTAGTAGTGTGCAGGGTCCTCTTGTTCTTCTAAGAATTATTTTTTTTTTCCCATCATCCAGGCCTTTTTGGGATCTTAACATGCTCAAAAACTCTAAAAATTAGCAGACAGGTTGAAATCTGCAGCCATTAGGAGTTCACTGTGGCTTGGCCCTGGGAGTGGCACACGCCTGTCACAGTGTCCCCTGGAAAATCTTGCTGCATAGCTAATACACACTTGCAGGTTTAGCGGTACAAAGTTATATCTCATTGAACTGAACAACTTTTGGGTCTAAACAACAGGAAGTCGATTATTTTGTGTTTGTAAAACTCACCCAATAGATTTCACAAAAAGTCCACGCCAATTTGATCTCAAGACTTGGACGATATTTTTTATATCTCAAAAGTTCAGCTGTTGCGATGACAAAAAAACAAAACAAAACATGCGTTTGGTCCCAATTGCTTGAAGTCTCTGAAAGATCTGGGATGTTATTTATATATATATATATATATATATAGCAGCTCAAATAAAAAAATCAATCCCTGCTATCTGTTTCACCCAAATGAGGATGGGTTCCCTGTTAAGTCTGGTTTCTCCCAAGGTTTCTTCCTAATATCATCTCAGGGAGTTTTTCCTTGCCACTGTCGCCACTGAGCTCGGTTAGCTCATCAGGGAAAATCTTATCATTTTGATTTATACACGTTCACATTTCATACAAACTCAAATAATTCTTTTGATTGTGTAAAGCTGCTTTGCGACAATGTCAATTGTTAAACGCGCTATAAAAATAAAATTGAATGGAATTGAATTGGGGGCGGCACGGTGGTGTAGTGGTTAGCACTGTCGCCTTGCACGTCCAGGGTTCCTCGATTCCTGTCTCTGTGTGCAT
>JAOVVA010000027.1:6286532-6296532 GCA_028565275.1 Leiocassis micropogon | reverse complement strand
TACCATCTGATCCTTTCTTGCACTTGGTCTCCAGCGGGTCTTATCGACAGCTGTGTGGAACAGATGAAACAGATCCACTCTCAGCTTCACCTGGAGTCTGTAAGACCAGGCAAAACCGCACACAGGAAGAAGGTAACTAGATCTCCGCAGTGTGTGCGTGTCTGTGTGCGTGTCTGTGTGCGTGTCTGTGTGCGTGTCTGTGTGTGTAGGTGTGTGTGTAGGTGGTAGAATCCCCACTGATAATTTGCCACTTCACATGCTGTGATATCACTTTTGGGTTAACGCAAGTTTCCACATTTTCACAAGAGCTGCATATAGTACGTACCGAACAGTTTCATACCTCGCATTTCATTTTTCAACTTGCATACGACAGTTCATCTTTAGAAATGTCTGGTAGTATACAGTAGAAATGTTATGATAATATACAGTACAAACCACATGAGAACTGCCTTCAGGGCAGAAGTCCAAAACAGCAAGCAAGGAAAGATATTTTTAGTTTTTCAGTAATTTTCTAGAACAGCATGTCTGACCATATTTCCAACCGCAAGGCAAATCAAGTTTATGTTAATACATTATCATGTCTGCAGTAACAACGTGCACTCGTTTATGGTACAGTAGAAGCTCAGCATCACTGGCCTGTGGGAAACGAAGGTGTTTAAAAATAATTTAAAAAAAGAAATGGCGACTGCGCCACAGTCCTCAGTTCGAGTTTAACCTTAACTGTCCATAATTGAACTGCAATGTTAATCACAGCGATGCCAAACAATTATGGGCATCTATGCTAAGCTTCAGTATGCACAAAATGGATAGAATGACAAGTGTATCATCTTTATGGTAATACAGTGACATACACTGCAATATTTTAACATTCTTTACACATTTACTTCATTTGCATTTCAATTATTCCTTACAAAATCTAAATGTTAATAAAATTATTGTCTAGCAGCAGCACTGTTGCCACAATTGTCAGACATTGGTGTCAGATTTTATACCTTGTGGTTTTTAATTGATCATTGCTTGTTGATGCACAGGAGGAGAACAGTATAAAGGAGCTTAGGATGCTGTTGGAGATCCTGAGGAATTGTCTCTATCAACATAAAGACTGTAAAGTATGTAGCTGCTTTATATAGTTTGCCTCTTCTACAGATTTGAAGCTGATCTTTTTGTTACAGCTTGCTTGTTTTCTGTTTTAAATTTGTTTTTAATACCTTTAGTTAAATCAACAGTCCCTTGGATTATACAGCAGTGATTAGACAGTTAGCGGTTTGAGATCTGCATTGCAGCCGGCACTCAAATCGACCATGCCTGTAATCATGTGGAATTTTATGACCTAATGTAATTTTGACTGAGTTATAATACACATTCACCCTATGCAGTTGTCATAATTGGAAAATCTAGCTACACAGACGAAAACCTTTTTTTTTTGTACCAGGCTGCAAACATGCTTATTTTTGTTGTAAAGCTGGGCATTTTAACATGAGGGGTCTTTTGGAATTGACTGACTTTTTAAGCCGGGTGGTCATTCAAGGAACTGCACGTTTTGGCATTTCTGCTCTGGACTCTTTTCAGAATCAAAGGTTGCCCCTTGTTGCTTGCCCATCTGATTACTAGTGATATTTAAAATGCTTTTATAGGAGGAGGATGGTAAATGTGCACGTTTAGGCAAGCGTGTGAGGTGTTCACAAGTCTTGGGCCTTGTCAGTGCTAAAGTTTACTAAAGTACTAATTTCCCAAAAGTGTACAGCAAAACATGAAAATTATGCACATGTCCGATCAAAAACCTTTACATGATTATTTATCCAGTGGTTTATGTACATTATACAGTGCAGTAAATTATGAAATTTTAAGGGCAGCTGTTATGCACAATTGGGGCAGTGGTGTCTCAGGTGGTTGAGGCTCTGGGTTGCTGATGGAGTTGAAGTCCTACTACTGCTGAGTTGCCACCGTTGGGCCCTTGGGTAAGGCCCTTAACTCTTTGCCCTCAGAAAATCACTCCATAGTTGCTGGACCCAAAAGGCCAGATATAAAAAGAGGAGGGTTGAGAATCAGGTTAGTAACCCACCCCTGCAAAGTCCACCACTACAATAGAAACGATGGACCTCGTCACCGGAAATATATAACAACACGGAAGGGGCAAAAGAAACATACACATGCAAAATACACATTTTTGGGCATTTACACAAGTCTTCAGTCTACAATCTTGTGTGTACACAATATTGTGTGTACACAATATTGTGTATAATATTTATAAGATATAATGTGATTTTTGAATTTTGTAGACCTTGAATAGGTCAGACGAGACAGACAGTGTGAATAACTTTTTTTCAGGCATGCAGAGAAAAAAGGGCTTGGCAGTTTGTATACAAGGAGCAATCTCCAGCTCTGAAAGTGCCAAAATATCACCACCAGAGGCTGGCTCCAAAAGTCAGTCAATCCCCATAGACCCCGATGTTAAAGTGCCCAACTTTTCAACAGAAATAGACTTTTGCAGCCTCATACAAAAATGGTTTTGGTCTCCATAGCTAGATTTCCAATTCGTGACAACTGTACATGGGGTGAATTTGTATGTAACTCATCAGTTAGATTTTATTGAGCCATAAAACTAAGCAGAATCAAGACATGATTCACATGGCAGCTGCATGACCGGTTTCGATTTGCTAGCTGTCTTCTATGCAACACATTACTAACCAGCTAACTGGAATCATTGTAGTTTCATTTATCCCAAGAAATGTAGGAGTTGACACAGGACGACAGGTAGGGTATGGATGACCGAGTTCAATCATATGTAACTTTATTATATACACTACCAGTCTAAAATTTGGACACAAGTTCTCCTTTAGTGTTTTTTTTTTCTGTATTTTTGCTATTTTTTGTACATTGATACTGAAGACATCCAAACTATGAAATAACACATGGGGAATTACAGTCATGGCCAAAATTGTTGGCACCCCTGAAAATTTTCCAGAGAATCAAGTATTTCTCACAGAAAAGTATTGCATTAACACATGTTTTGCTATACACATGTTTATTCCCTTTGTTCGTATTGGAACAAAACAAAAAAAAGGAGGAAAAAAGCAAATTTGACATGATGTCACACAAAACTCCAAAAATGGGCTGGACCAAATTATTGCCACCCTTTCAAATTTGTGGATAAATAAGATTGTTTTAAGCATGTGATGCTCCTTTAAACTCACCTGGGGCAAGTAACAGGTGTGGGCAATATAAAAATCACACCTGAAAGCAGATAAAAAGGACAGAAGTTCAAAGAGAACTGTGTGAGGACTTGAGAACCAAAATTGTGAAAAAAAATATCAACAATCTCAAGGTTACAAGTCCATCTCCAGAGATCTACATGTGCCTTTGTCCACAGTGCGCAACATTATCAAGAAGTTTGCAACCCATGGCACTGTAGCTAATCTCCCTGCTCATGGATGGAAGAGAAAAATTGATGAAAGGTTGCAACGCAGGATAGTCTGGATGGTGGATAAGCAGCCCCAAACAAGTTCCAAAGAAATTCAAGCTGTCCTGCAGGCTCAGGGAGCTTCAGTGTCAGCGCGAACTATCCGTCGACATTTAAATGAAATGAAACGCTATGGCAGGAGACCCAGGAGGACCCCACTGCTGACACAGAGACATTAAAAAAATTTACTTGAGTAAGGCAAAATCCTTCTGGGAAAATGTTGTGGACAGATGAGACCAAGATAGAGCTTTTTGGTAAAGTACATCGTTCTACTGTTTACCGAAAAAACGGAATGAGGCAAGAAAAGAACAGAGTACCATATGGTGGAGGTTCAAATATGTTTTGTGGTTGTTTTGCTGCCTCTGGCACTGGGTGCCTTGACTGTGTGCACCCTGAGGATTACCAAAGGATTTTGGGTCACGCTGTAGGGCCCAGTGTCAGAAAGCTGGGTTTGCGTCCGAGATCTTGGGTCTTCCAGCAGGACAATGACCCTAAACATACTTCAAAAAGCAGCCAGGAATGGATGGCAACAAAGCGCTGGAGAGTTCTGAAGTGGCCAGCAATGAGCCCAGATCTAAATCCCATTGAACACCTGTGGGGAGATCTTAAAATTGCTGTTGGGAAAAGGCACCCTTCCAATATGAGAGACCTGGAGCAGTTTGCAAAGGAAATGGTCCGGAATTGCGGGTGAGACGTGTAAGAAGATGGTTATAGGAAGCGACTGATTTCAGTTATTTTTTCCAAAGGGTGTGCAACCAAATATTAAGTTAAGGGTGCCAATAATTTTGTCCAGCCCATTTTTGGAGTTTTGTGTGACATTATGTCAAATTAGCTTTTTTTCCCCTCCCTTTTTTTGTTTTGTTCCAATACACACAAAGAGAATAAACATGTGTATAGCAAAACATGTTAATGCAATACTTTGCTGTGAGAAATACTTGATTTTCTGGAAACATTTCAGGGGTGGCAACAATTTTGGCCATGACTGTACAGTATGCACTGTAGTAAACAAAAAAAGTCTTTAACAACCCAGAGTATTGTTTTATTTTTTTAGATTGTCAAAATTAGCTAGCATTAACTTTAATGGCAGCTTGGCACATTCACATAGGTGTCTCGTCAGAATCACCTGGAATGGTTTTTAATTCACAAGTATGCTTTAAGAGTGATATTTACCGTATTACCTTCATAATGTGCTGTAGACCATCATTGCATCATTGTCTTGTGCAGAGGAAGGGGTACTGAGCCAGTAGCTCTATTAGTGCTACAACAACTACTTTACAAATTTATATTTTTGCAAGAAACACTCAGTTACTTTAAGAAATAAAGGTCAGTCAGTCCGGAAAATCTCAAGAACTTTGTATGGAAGGAGGGCATCAACTATCAAACATTATGATGAAACTGGCTGCGTCCCATGGAAGGAGGACCAAAAGCTACCACTTCTGCAGAAGATGTTTATTAGAATGACCAGCCTCAGGAACTCCCAGTTTACAGTACCTCGGATTAGAGTGCGTTTCCTTCTGTCAACCATGGAGGAGGAAGTGTGTGGTAGTGTGTAGGGCAGCAGGGCTTTGCTGATGAAAGGGCACACTTGACTACCACACAGTTTTACAGTGACATATCATCCCATCTGGTTTTCACTTAGTGGAAACATCATTTGTTTTTCAACAGCACAATGACCCCAAACACCCCTTTAGATTATGTTAGAGCTACAGTATTTGTCTAAGAAGGAGAGTGATGGAGTGCTGCATCAGCTGACCTGGCCTCCTCAATCACCATATCTACTGTAAATCCACTTAAGATGGCTTGGAATGAGATTGTTGGAAAACCATTGCAGGTGACTACCTCATGTGGCTGACTGAGAGAATGCCAAGTGTGTGTCAGCTGTCACCAAAGCACAATCAGAAATGTAAAACACATTCAGGGTTATTTAACACATTTTTGTTGATTTCATATTTGTTCGGTCATAATTTCAATGTCTTCAATATTAATATAAAATACATAAATAAAAACATTGAATACGATGTTTTGTCTGATACTGTATATTAACCTTAACCATCGTAACATTTTATTCAAGAGAAAGATAAACTAGCTTGTTTGTGGTAGCTGAGGTAAGGAGGTTTGTTCTAATCAACAGCCAGGCTCAGTTCAACCTGCTTATTTCCTTACTATTAATGGATTAACCAGCATGTAGACGGAGTCAGGTCCTGCCAAGATGGTGACGACCAGAGCTCCCAAAGTTGAGTTTCTAAACCGCTTTTAAGAAAACCTGTGGGTGACGTCACCGAACGTTTGTCCATTCTTTATATTGTCCATCATTGCATAATTCTCAACCCATGGGCAAGGTTTTCATCAAGTCCCTTTAACTGTGTTCTGATAAATGCAAAGGTGCATGGGGTTCAGTGGGGGGAAAGCAGCACACATATGAGCTGAGTGGTATTTCATCTGGAACAGTAACGGACACGTTTTGTAGACCTATAAGAAGTAATTAATAAAGAAGTATTAAATGATAGCTTTAAACACCTAATGCATTGATTATCACCCACGATTACGTAGGTGAACCTTTTTAACAATTGTAAAAAAAGTTAAAGAAAACAAAATTGCAAAATGACATGCAGCTTCAATTGCTTTATCTATCAATATTATGTAAAATTACAGTGAGGTTTAGTTTTTAAAAAAATGTAATTGTTCATATCTTGTACTCCCTTACAGGAAGTAGCAACAGATTTAAAACTTTCCTCTGTGGTGTTGTCTCTTTGGCCGTGGCTCCTCCTGAACGACTCCAGCATGAATGCAGCATTAGAACTGCTCTGTGTGTACACAGCCAACTGCACCGCAGGTGAGGCTCAAACCTTAAACGCAGTTGCCATGTCCATCATTATGGTGCGAGTTGTACCCAGCCATGAACTGTCCGACACCCAGCAATTTAACAATGATTACGGTGTTCTATTTCGTACAGACTTTTTTTTGTTCAGGTGATGGAGACGCACCGTATTGCAAGGAAGTAAAGCATTACTAAAAACATCACGTTATTACATTATGACTTGAATCAAATTATACTTGTTACAAGGCCTAGACAGGAACATGGTGTTTTAATTAAAAGAAGATTGGTGTTAGTAAATGTGAAGTAGAAATATGTTGTATAGCATTACCCTGATATTTTTTTACACACACACAGACACACACACACACGCTATTAGAAAGAGTCCAATCTTGTTAAGGTCCCCAAAGCTTTATATCGAGCGTAACTGAGATTAAGTGAAGACAAATTGTGTATTAAAAAAAATCCTAAGGAGCATAGGGAGTAAACATTACAGCAGTTATAAGCAGAGGTGTCAAACTACAGAGTTCCCTTGGTCAAGTATAGCTCAAGTAAAAAAAAGTCCTCCATGTACTTATTAAAAATCTGTCGCTCTCTCTCTCTCTCTCCCTCTCCCTCTCCCTCTCTCTCTCTCTCTCTGCTTCCCATTTGTAAATGTGCTGTTTTTGTCACTGTCCGCAACCAGCTCCGCTTCTCATTTCAAACACCTGTTATGTTGTAAGACGTGTCCCAAAGGAAAGGCAAGACACGCAATTGTGCATAGTAGTCAGCAGGTGGAGAAATTCCTGCTGATGCATACCACAGCACCATGCAGAAATGTACAGTAGTTAAGTAAAAGTACAAGTATAATGTATTAAGTAGAAAGTATCCTCTAATACATTTACATTTATGGCATTTGGCAGACGCCCTTATCCAGAGTGACGTACATTTTGTCTACTTATATTTGCTAATACTTCTATACTATCTGAGAAGTTGAGGGATAAGGGCCTTGCTCGAGGCCCACTTGTGGAAACTTGGTGGTCTTGGGGATTGAACCTGGAACCTTCCAATCAGTAGTCCAACAACTTATCCACTGAGCTACCCTGCCCCTAATAAAACTACTCTCGTAAAGTACAGATATGTGAAACGTACTTAAGTAAAGTAATGAAGTCATGTGCGCGAGGCTTTCTGCACCAGTCATCACTCTGTACTGTAAGGGCTTGTGTGCTCAGCATAAATGACTGACATAAGCTTTGAGCCACAATAGAGACACTGTTAGTGTGAGTGGACTGTTTTGAGTTGCGGTGAAGCCTGAGCAATTTTTTATACAAAGTACTACACACAACCTACATTTGTTACGTTAACCTACTGTGTATAGTTGTGGGTAGTGGAGATTTAAATTTTGTGGTTTCTCAAGCAATGAAGAAAAAAAAAACAGCCTTTATAGCAATTCAATAAAACAGTGGGATTATTGTTAGCACCCTGAAGTTGATTATTTTTGCTATAATAGTATGCCTTGAAGTGTTCAATTCTTGTATACCACAGAGATTGACTAATGATTACAGTTTTTGTAATTTTTCCCCGAAACATTTTCATCATTTTTGTTTTTAACTTTTTTTTACTTGGTTCCTGTTATTGCTTACATTATCACTGCTGTAACCAATCAGAAAACTGTCAATGTTCTATCTTTACTGAAGTTAATAAGCAGAGCATGTTGCCTAGAAGCCAGAAAAAACAATCTTCTCAGAAAGTTCACAGCCACTGTTACTGGAGACTCCTTCCTTTAAAATTAGTTATTAACATACAGTAATGCCATCAATTAAAAAACTTTTAACTACATACTGTAGTGCCATGGCTGCCTTTTCACAATCAAAAGAAAGGAACATCAAAGCACGAGGGGGTGTTCATATTAAACGTCTCTATATAATCCCCTGCTGCACTAATGCACATGTCCCAGTGTTTCACTAGTGCTTGGATACCATCAAGGTAGAATGTTTTCTCAGTATGCCTGAGCCATGATCTTCGACTGTCTGCTTTACAGTCTGTCTGGTCTGGGGGAGGTCAGGACTGTGTGGAGGATGTGGCAATAATTCCCAGTCAAGCTCCTGTAATATGCAAGCGGTGTTTGTGAATGATTGTGTGTACAGTTCCCATACACAGATGAGTCTTTTGTTATCAGTCAGTTTTTAAGGATCAGCCGTTGCACTTACTAAATGTTCATGGAAAAGATGTCAATGTGCTCGGCCAGGATCATCATTCACGTCTTTAAAGAGCTCTTTTCCCATTAGCCCCCCCAACCCTTATCTGTTTGTGTTCTGGTTCCATTCACCTCTTGCATCTTCTCTGTAAGAAACTTCTCTGTTTTTATCCCACGCCAGTCCCTGTAACACATACAGTTATTACTGAAGCTTTCTGTATATCTCTTTATGTGAAATAACAGCATTTATCCTAGAAGCTCCTGTTAATATTTTATTACTATGAAAAGGATTAAAAGTATTAGAACTGTATAGCCTATAGATGTCGCATATACTGAGTCACCGTGTAAAGAGACTTAACTGTCTTGTTCTTTTTTTTCTTAAACAGAAAAAATAAAATTTTGATAATATGTAAACTCGATCCATTATTACACGTATAGTGTGAATTTTTGTGTAAAAATAAAAAATGTTTAACTGTAAAGTGCTGCAGCTTCCTGTTTTGGTTGTCTGTTTTAAAAGCACTTGTAGATCTATGTGGCTGTCTGGCCAAACCTGTCAGATGCCTCTTTGGCTGAATTCTGGGAAATGGCCCCAAAAATAGTCTTTTACTTTCACCCTGTACCGATTATCCTGTACAGGGTCATGGGATACCCGTCTATCCCATTAGGATCGGTACACACCAGATTGAGTGCCATTCCATTACAGGGCAATCAATCACACACACACACACACACACACACACACACACACACACACACACACACACACACACACATACACACACATACACACACATACACATACACACACATACACACACATACACACACATACACACACACACATACACACACATACACACACACATACACACACACATACACATACACATACACACTCAGTAGGGGAATGCACTTAGCTTAATCTGCATGTCTTTGGACTGTGGTTAGAAACACACCAAGCATATGCAAACTGAGAGTATGCAAACTGCATGCACACAGACCTGAGGCTGGAATCAAACTCTCTGCAGGTGCATGGCCACTAGGCCACAGTGCAACAGTGAATAGTCTTTTGTTTTTAAATTATTATTATTATTATTAATAAATAAAATTAAATAACCAAAAGTAAGAAATCTTTTTTTTTACACTCTTCTTCCAAGAATCATGTTTAATTGGCAAAATAGACTTAAGTGTAAAATATTTATTTTGTAAGAAGAATGCTAAAATGCCTGTGATTTTAAGATGCTAGAACTTTACTTCCAATGGAAATTTATGTTAAAGTGTAACATATTTCAGTTCAGTTTATAGTTTTCTAAACTGTATAGTATAAAAAGGCAATTTCCTAAAAAGAATTTCTAACTACAAATAGATAACTGGATTTTTAAGAACAAGGGAGATGTGCAGAGCCGTGGCAATTACAGAGGCAAAAAGCTAATGAGCCATACAATGAAGCTGTGGAAAAGAGTAGTGGAAGTTAGGTTAAGGGCAGAGGTGAGCATTTGTGAGCAGCAATATGGTTTCATGCCTAGAAAGAGTACATCAGATGCAGTAT
>JAOVVA010000027.1:6248574-6267013 GCA_028565275.1 Leiocassis micropogon | reverse complement strand
TTTTTTGGTAGATTAGCCACAGTCCCAATGTGTCTCTATCTGTAGACTGGTGGATTTCTTAAGTCTTTGAAATCACTTTGTAACCCTTTCCAGATTTATGTAAATCAATAATTCTTGATCATAGATCCTCGGAAAGCTCTTTTTGGCGAGGCACGGCTCACATAAGTGTATTCTTTTTGTGCGATTTTAAAAAGTCTGAGTGGTGTTTATCAGTCAAAGTAGTTCTTGTCCACACCTCCAAACTTACTTTCTTAACAAGACTCCAGTGCCCGTATTTACAAAGGTTTCTTAGAATTCTCTCAGAGAGCTCCTATCTTAGCCTAAAAAGTCCTAGTTGGGAGTCCTAGACTAAAAGTGATTTAGGAAACTTCTCAGAGTAACTCTGAGTAAGTAAAGTACAAAAACCTTTATCTTAGTGAGGAGGTGTGGTTGACCCCATTGCTAGGGATGATGAAGCAATTCAAGGACTGTGACTGGTTTAAAAAAAACAAAAAACCTCTGACCTCTGCAAAGGTCTTAAAGAGCACTCTTTGTGAAAAGAGGAATTTATGATAATAGAACAGACGGTGAAATCATAATGTTTGTATATGAAGTAATTGTATAATCATGACTACAGGCTACTTTATGCAAAGTTAAATCATAAGCTAAATGTTTTAAAGATAATTAAAACAGCCAAATGTTGAAAATGTGTCCACTTTTGAAGCAATGAATTTCCACACAGTAGTTATTGCTGTATATTTAAGTTCTTACATTTATTTACCATACTGATTTTATTACTTGTAATCCATTTTTACGTATTTGATGGGCGCAAAATAGCTTATACCAATTTACATGATTGCAGGACAGTCTGTTTCATTTGGATGGTATGTAGTCAACAATCCAAGAGAGACAGAAGAAAGTAAAAAAACAAGAAAACCAGATTGGACAGAAGAAGCAGTGTTTACTTTAAGCTTTACGTTCAGTGTTTGGAGAATCTTTATTTTTTCCACCATTATGTCCTCTACTATAGAAACTCTTAAGTCCTCTCTACTCTTAACAATTTTTGCCATAGGAGCTGTTTTTAGGGCTAAGATGTTTCGTGAATCATTTTTTATCATTACTAAGATTTAGTCCTAAATTTAAAATAGAAACCCTAAGATGTCATAATTCTAAACATTTTCTTAGAATTTCGTCACTAGGAGTAACTTTTAGGCTTAAGAAGCTTTGTGAATACGGGCCCAGATCACATTTGATGACAAATTATTGCAGAAAACCATGAATTTCCAAAAGAGTAACATACTATTTCTTGGAATGCCTCTTGTCCAATCAGATTGCTCGGTTGGAACTAGCTGATCTATAATGCTTCACACATCATGCTGCCCCACGATTGGTTGATTGGGTAATTGCACAGATATGTGCTGTTTTAGTTGAAGTAGCGTTTAATGTCTCTAAAGTTGTACATGTTACTTTTTACCAACTCTTAACTAGTACTCAGCCTCCTCCTAATATAATCACTAAAGAAACTAAGCTGCAGTAAAGGATTTTTTTCCTCCTTTTGTTCTTTATTACTAGTTAATTTCTTTCTCTCTTATCACACTTTTCATTCTAAATAATCAAGTGCACTTAAATATATCTATTTCAATGTGCTTTCGCTCTTTCTGCAGGAGGAAGGTGAGGAGACTGGAGTACAGGCCCCAGTTACCGACCACCAAAAGACAGGTAAAACACTAAAATTGTTCTGCTTCACTGAGCGTAATAGAAAACCACATCTCACTTAATTTGCACAGTGTCGAGGAATAAAGTACTGCCTTTTTTCTTTCTTTATAAAGACTGCACTAATAGCTACATTGTGAACAGTAAAAGGACATGCATATACGACTGTATTCTGTATAAGGCGCATCACAATATCTGTACATCATCAATATTCGTTATGAGGGACACATCAATACATCATCTTACTTCATTCCTTGGGCAGAATGCATTGAGCATACAGTATAACCCAAAGATAGCTGTGTCTAAACATAATGATAATGAAGCCGAATCCCAAATGAAAGAGGTTCATTTACAGTTCCAGTGCTACCCAAGACAACAGGCCAGGACACACCGTGATAATATCACAGCACTGAAGGTGTTGATTAATTTTGTATAACAGCTGCTCTGACAGTAGTATTGACTGTTCAATACCATCTTTTTCTCCTCTCTTGATAAGGAGGATGTGTTGTGCTTAACCTAGCCATCTAAAAAACATCATGCTTAAACAGAGGAACCAATGTTCTTAAGTTCAGCTTGTTCATTCCTTAAGGTTCAAATAAGGCCATACTGCTGACATGATGACTGCTAACTGGTCTCAGATCTCAATCACTGTTCACATGATGCATGCTGCTCATCTCTTTATGGCACATCACTTACTGTAAGTGTTAAGTATTTGTTTGATAGTTTGGGAATGCTGGATACGGATCGGATTATAATCCCCCAACGAATTCTGATCCAGTCATTTTGGGTCAGTATCAGACTAATACCGATACTGAATATTGGATCAGCATACAGTAAACATATAGCGCCTAAGTTAACGAGCTTGTCCATGGTGTAGCTGATTTCCATTTGGTGACGCCAACAAAACTGTCCATTATGTCACCCGCAACCTGATTCGGAAGTTTGCAAGTCTGCACGATCACATGATATTGGACATGGATCCATGGGCGAGCGGGAAAATGATGGAAGCAAATAGAGATGGAAATATAAAAAATTAGAATTTTGTAGAAAGTTATGCTGCAATGCTTTATTAGTTCATGTGGGGTTTTTTTTTCCTGCTTTTGCCGCTATTACTGCTAAGTATGTAAAAGCCATGCCCTTGAATTTTCCCTGTGGATAAAAATTAAGCATCTTTCCCGGATGAGTGGCTGGCTTAACTACAGTGTAGAAATGGAGAACAATAGTCCCTGGACAGAGAGAGGATGAAGTGAAATGTCTGATAGCATGCATCAGTACAGGGAAAGCTGGAGGGAATGTGCAGCAACACAGCCATATATTGGGAAATAATGTGCTGCCTGCGAGAGCCTCTGGTGTTATTACCACGACAACCAATGCAGACAGGTAGACAATACTGTATGTCAGATTTGGGCTGCCAGTCTGAACAGATATACCAGTGTGGACAGTGAGTCCACAGGATCAGATTTGCGAAATGAATCAGATTTGCCTACAGTCTGAACAAGGCCTTATTTATTTCTCCTCTCATACAGTGGCGTTTCTTAGTCCTGAAAACATATCTTTTTTTTTTAATTTTTTAATTTTGACTGTGATTTGGATTGCTTTCAGTCATTAATATTGAATTGGAGAGTTTCACAGAAAGTGTGTACATACTGTATATTGTAATGAATATATAAGAACGTGTATATTCTTCTACTGTAAGCTGTGACTGTCACATTTCTTGTAAAAATGTATGGAGTCAGATTAGCTTCATAATTTAGAAATAAATATCATGTGATTCATTAATGTGTTTAGTAATCCACATACACCGCCTGGCCAAAACAAAGTCGCACACACTCTAAAATTACATTCATTCACCATTAGCTTTGATTTATAGATTTGTCAGTTTGTGTGTGAAAATGGTTCCTCATGCTTGCAGAAGCACTCTTTCACAATTTAGACCTGGAATATGGCCACGCCATCAGGCAAGAACATCTCCATAGGTGTGATAACCTGGTCATTCAGGTCGTCAGCTGACTTCATTTTATTGCCACATAACGTTGCTGAGCCGAGACCTGACCAACCTCAATCCGGACTCATCACTTTTTTTTCCAATTTTTATGCTCGATAGCAAATTCATGCCTTGATTTTTCTGATTAGCTTCACTAACAAGTGGTTTTCTCATGTCCATATCCTGTAGCTGTTTAGTTACATTGTGTGCGTTCAGGGAAAGCTCTTACTTTCATTATTAAACATAGCTGTGGTTTTTACAGTAAATTTTTTTTCAAGTGTTTAGGTGAACTCCATTTGTGATTTTTTTTATTATTTTTTTTTCCACCACATTTCTTCCAC
This sequence comes from Leiocassis micropogon, assembly GCA_028565275.1. NCBI lineage: Eukaryota > Metazoa > Chordata > Actinopteri > Siluriformes > Bagridae > Leiocassis > Leiocassis micropogon. Next base: position 6,262,996 of record JAOVVA010000027.1, on the reverse strand, counting down.
AAAGATGACGGTTCAGCACTGTACCTCCAGGTTTTAATAATGTGTTGAAACCAAGTTAACTAAGTTCCAGTCATTTCAAATCACATTAGTTGTTTTCTTTCTGAAATGGCAACTGTTTTTTTTTTTTTTTTTTTTTGTTCTTCAAGTCAAAACTTCCGACTGTACATTTGTGATTTATGAAACTCATCTGACTTCATATAAATGCTCCTGTGAAAATGTACTAATTAATTTATACCTCCCCACCTTTCTAAATGAGATCCAACATACAATAGCCACCACATCTGCAAACTTTCCAGCTTCCTCCAGTTTACCATTTAGTGTGTCTTCATAAATCTATGCTTTAAACACATGACTTTCCTACTTTCACTACATTTTTATTACTAATTACAACATTCCCATTATTAACAAACATAACTTGTTTTTCCTCCCCGTAGCATATTTACACTAACGACCAAGGACGAGTGTATGACAGGATGAAAAAGACAACGAGGAACCAAAGAAAGAACAATCCGATATACGTCAACCTTCAACAGGCGAGAGCACAGAAGAAGGGGAAAAGATGATGAAAGACGACCTTTTCAAGTTTACACTGAAGAGGGGGAGAAAAAAACCCTGCTAAATATGTCATGACCTCATTTGACCTCAGTGATTAGTCTTTGATGGACAGGTAATGAGATCATACTGCCTTTCAGTGAGGAAGGAAGAGACACTGGAAAATGTCCAAGCCACAGAAGGCGTATTATGAGTTCAAAGAAAGAAGAGTTTAAAAGAAATATTAATAATAAAAAGCAACTTTATTTTATGAAACAGATGGGACGATGATATCCCCTCACGATGGCCTCTTGAGATGATGACTAAGCTGCACGTTTAATATTGTACTGATGAATTCCTTCAGTCTAATTAATCAGCAGGTGTTGATTATTTTTCAATAACAGCAGCTCTGAACGGAACCCTTGCTGCCATTCAGATACATTATGGTTTCCATAGTAACACCACACACGGGCACTTGCATGGTGGACGCTTCATATAAACAGGTTAAAAACGTGTGTCTAAATGTGTGTATTGATACGATCTGATACACGGAGAGCTTTATACTGTAATTCCTTGGTTTGTCTCAGAAAGAAATAACAGCAGCTCGCTTGTTTCTTAGATATTCCACAACGTTAAATGTAATGACAATCAATACAATTGTAATTGATGGCAAATTGCTGTGGTATAAGACGATTCAGGATGTGTGTTAATAAGGTAGTGATGGCGTAACTGACGTGCTGTCAAGTTACATCACATCGCCGTGTCCTTGACTGTTACTTTATAACCCCACTCACTTCAGTGTATTTTTCCCTAATTATTATAATTCTAACCTAGTTTTCACAAATTCCCAAATGGATGTTTGTGCATCAATTACACTTGAGCAGTTTTTTTATTTTTATTTATATCTATTTCCTTCCCCGTGTTCCTCATGTAATCTTTTATTAATTAGACTAATTTTCTACTTTATTATGTGTAACTTTTTTTTCTTTCTGAAACACACTTGAGCCCTATTTAAGCGTCTTTTGCTTTTATACGTCCAGAAATGGGGAAACGATCTCTGAAGATGCGGTGACGAGAGAACAACATTTACAGTGTCCGTGGTGGAAGATAAACTGTCTCAATGGGTTTCACTTATTCACAGAGTTGAGTATAAAACCGCTGGCTGTAATGTGAATGATTTGGGTTTTAGAAATGACCTCATGATGAATAAAAGTGTTTTCGTTACCTTAAAGCCTTCTTTCATTAATGAAAATGTGTATGTACAGTATTTGCACCCTGGTCCCACATTCCTCCATTTTTTCTTCCAAAATTCCCCTCTATCACTCAACAGTTACCAACCTGGCGGGTGAAGGCTACCATGTGCCAACCTTGGCATGTTTTCGAACCGCCCTGAAAAGTGATATCTGCCCTCTTCTACACAAATGGACTCGACTTATTCTGTACCTCCTACCCTAAGAACACAACATTTTTTTTTTTTTCAATAGACAATGTCACAAAGCAGCTTTATAGAATTTTTTATTTAGGATGTATATTTTAAAAAAATACAAATTTGTAGCTTTAATCCCGATCGAGTCCATTTTAGTTGAACGGTGTAACTCCTAAATAGCTCACAGCAGTACAAAGTGACTCTTTTTAGTATATACCGATTAGCTGTAACATTAAAACCACCACCAGGTCAAAGGAATAACATTGATTATCAATTATAAAGCTGTAAACTGGAACCAAAGGTTCACCCATGCCCGTGTGGACAAAAGACCAGCATGTCCGATCAAATCCCACAGAAAAGCCAGTGCAGCACAAGTTGCTAAAAAAGTCAATGCTGGCCACAATATAAAGGCACCAGCTACGCACTGCACCACGGCCCAGGGTGTACGGGCCCAGCAGGCAAAGAGCCCAAGGTTGTCGACCCGGCCTCCAAACTCCCCAGATGCCAATCCTGCAACCCACAACATTTCAAAGATCCGCTGCCAACATTCTGGTGCCAGACCCCCCCTTAGATCCACGTCACGAGGAACCAGAGCCGCTCCGGTGGCACAATGTGAACCCAAGTTACAACCTAACTAGTTTCAATGTTATGGCTGATCAGTGCATCTCTCTACAGTACATCATTCCAAAGTCTTTTAGACACGATGGATAAAATATTTTTTTCAGAAATCTGTCCAGGGGAAATGTCTCTTAAGCACATGCAAAAATTAGTACAAGATAGATTCGTTTTTGTTTTTTATTTTCCTGTATGTAAAAGCTATGTACAGTACACAACCAGTCACTCCACGTATGTCTATGAACAGATCAGTGTGAGGAGAAAATGTTTAACAGAAGCAGCTACATCTCTGTATCTCAAAACGGCAAACACGTTTACGACATTTGAACGAGAACAGACAATTTTCGGCTGTTCACGCTAGCAACCGTGGTACTACAGGACTGACCATGTTGGCGTGGCCTAGCGGTAACAGTCTAAACAAGAGCCAGGTGTGTTCTGTTAAGTTTTATTAGAAGCCTGACAATAACAAGTTGAATTGATGGGAACTAAGCAACAATTTATTGACATTTTCGTGTTTCTGAATTCTTCTTTTTCAGATTTCTTCTTAATTGTGTCATAACTAATTCCTACACGCTCCACATCCAACCAGGGAGGTTTTAGAACTTTGTTATTATTAATTTTTTTTCTTTTCCCCCGATTTTCTCCTTAATTTAGCCGTACCCAATTCCTCCCTGTCACTAGGGGGCTCCACTAGGGGACAGCGCTATCCGCTTCTTCCGCTTGCATGAGCTAACAGACGCCCCTGATTGGCTGTAGAGCTGTGATTAATGTGGGAGCACTAAATACCTCTCATCCCTCCCCTCTGAGAGAGCTCGGCCAATCAGCTCTCTCTAGAGCTCGGGCTGCGGGAGGCTACAGCATCACCCGGGAATTGAAGGTTGTAGAACTTTGAGTTCACGTACCCATCAGTGGCGTAACACATTCGGAGGTCAGCGCTATCCGCTCCTTCCGCTTGTGCGAGTTCGCAGATGCCCATGGTTGGCTGTAGAGCAGTGATTGATTTGAGAGCGCTAAGTGCCTTCCATTGGTCCCATCTGAGAGAGCTCGGCCAATCAGCTCTCTCTAGGGCCCCGGAAGGCTACAGCATCAAGTGGGATTCGAATTTCTATATTCTTGATTCTGATTGGTTAATTCGGTTTCTACAACAGCGGTCCTGGCTGTCGTTCAAATCAAAGGTTAGAATGTGAAAGAAAAAAAATTTTTTTTTGATGCTCCACAATATTGAATATAGCTACTGAACATGTATTTATTATTAAAGAAACTGGGCAGAGGTAAAGGTTAAGGTGTTGGACTACTGATCGGAAGGTCCCTGGTTCAAACCCCAACACCACCAAGTTGCTACTGTTGGGCCCTTGAGCAAGGCCCTTAATCTTTAACTGCTCAGATGTATAATGAGATACAATGCAAGTCATTCTGGATAAGGGCATCTGCCAAATGCCATAAATGTAAACTGAATAGGCCACGCCCACATTAGACAATCCTGAAGTGACATGAGCAGCTTGCTAATGTGAATGCAGAATTAGGGGAACTCAGCAGTCAGTGACATTTTAAACATTGCGACATGACACATTAGACGGTTTACAGTTTTGAAAAAACAAAAAACAAAACCTTACATTTTAACAGCAAGTCAGAAAAAAAAAACAGAGTAAAACAGGACATCCTTTAAATAAAGAAGGCTTCGTGTAAACACTTCTTCATTCCAGTATTGTTTTCACCTCGACCTTGTTGACTGGTTTTGCTGCAGCGCTAACAAGATAGCTGAAGTGATTTCCTCGGAGACTTGCGCCGCACTGAACAGAGTCGCACAACACGGTGCACAATTTCCCATCAATCCTTTATGCTGGAAAAAATAAAACCTATTCTAAACCTAGTCAAATATTAGAGTTGTGAATCGTGGACGTGTCTTTTATTGCCCTTGTTTAACCTTAGCAATGCATTCTGGGAAAGAAAAAAGTTTTTGAAATTTCCCCAAATCTAGAAAATTCGCTGCGAACAAGTGATGGATTCGAACAAGTCAGAATACAGGTGCATTACTACCGGTAGAACAGTGGAAACAGGAATACAGTTACTGTACGTAATCAAGGCGATCATGCACCTTTAGGATGTATCTTTCACCTGGACACATGAGTACAGTATTTATTTTTTAAAAATAACAATAATTAAAGGTGCAGAATTGGTGCCTTTTGATCTACAAGCAATTAAATGCACACGTCACACACCTTGTCAGGTTTAAAAATACACACTAAAGATAAAAATGATGCAGCCTTGACATTACAACTCCAGCGACAAGCAGAAAAAGTAAACTTTGATACCAATATTTTTTTTTCGACTGTGCATGTTCTGCTTTGTGCGAGACAGGAGAAAAAGAAAACAAAAACAGGAATCTCAGTGTCACGTCACAAATATCCACAATACACAAAGAGCCAAAAACACTGTGTGCAAATCAGGCTCGGGTTAAAAGTGCAGGGTGCGATAAAGACTGTTGTTGAGGAGGAAAGACAAGCTGAGAACTAGACACTCCTGTAATGTGTGTGACTGTAAATGGAAACATACTGTATACAGACAAGCAGCCTACCATATTTTATGGACTATAAGACTTGAAGTTTCAAAGTTCTAAGAGGCTCTCGTCTAAAAAAAAATAGAACTAATAATATACAAGAGTGAGTCAAAAACTCCGGGTATATTAAAACCTCTGTCTTATCATGGCCTTCTGTTCAGGGCTACTGTCTCTCTAGTCACTGTTGTGCAGGTGTGAATGAGTTACATCAGTTCATTTGTAACTGCGCTGGATGCCGCGTGTACCCGCTGCCCAAACAACTCACGGAAGAGTGTAAACAGAAGAGTTTGGATATCTGACAAACAAAATTTGGACTGATACTCTAAGGAAGGTGAAAGTTTCTTAAGAGAATCATTACTGGTGACGAGACACGGATTCATCACTACAAGCCTGAGAGTAAACAGCAGAGTATGGAACGCAAACATCCTCAATCACCAACCAACAAAAGATCAAAAGTCAACCTTCAGCTGAAAAAATGATGTTTTCTGGGATTCTCAAGAAAACATGATCAGAAAAAAAGTTCAACAATCAACTGCTCGTTACAGTGCGATGCTTATCGAAGGGCTGAAGCCTAAACTTTGGATTAAACGTAGACTACCGCTATTCAAGGCCGTGGAGATCTTGCATCACCATGCACGTCCGCATACTTCTGTCGACCCTGTGCAAAAACTTCGTTTTGAGGTGTTAAAGCATCCTCCCTATAGTCCTGATCTTGCTCCATCGGCCTTTCACCTCTTTGGTCCCCTGAAAGCAGTGGCTGACAGATGGACAAAGTGTATTGAAAAGCAAGGAGATTGTCAAACAAAAGTTGTACTTGTCCTTTCTTAAAGTTCATTTAAATTACGAATTCTATAGCCAGAGTGAAGATTTTTTCTTAAAAAACTGTCGCCTTTCCCAGTTCAACAGTAGTAAAGGTTTGGCTTGTGCTCATAGTGCTTTAAAAGACGCACTCATGCAGCAGCTTTGGTTTCTGTATATATATATATTTTAGATATATTATTTATATATATAAAAAACTGATTAAATAAACATATCACAGAACAAGCAATCTTAAAGCTAATGCTAATTGGACAGAGATTTAAAAACGCTGTTTACTCTCCTGTGCCGGTCAGCGCTCTAGGAGTTTTGAGCAGCAGATCAATAATGCAGGTCTTTCGGCTTGGCAGGTCTGCCGTATTATAAAATTCTTTTTTTTTCTCTCATGTGGTTCTATTTTAATCTCTTTTATTCTGCGGTTAATAATAGGCAATAAAAGCCCCGGGCAAATGGGACTACCTGTTTTTTGTATACATTTTGACAAGTGCACTTTTGTGGGGCAGCGGTGGCAGCAAGTGTGTACGCTTTCCAAAAACTGAGAACTGTGCTTTATGGGGAAAAGCTTGAATATGTGTGACTTAGGGTCGAAGTTGGTGACACAGTGGCTTAGTGGTTAGCACTGTTGCCTCGCACCTCCAGGGTTAGGTTTAAGTTCACTTCTGGTTTGTGTGTCTGTGTGTGTGTTCTCTCTGTGCTTGGTGGGTACTTGCGATGTACAGTTGGTTGACTTGTCTTTCCAAAATGCCCACAGTGTATGATTGGGGGTGTGTGTCTGCTTGTGCATTGTAATGAGTTGGCATCCCATCCAGGGTGTACCCCACCTTCTTCTACAATTAGCTTGTAATAGGCTCCAGGCCCCTATGACCCCACACAGCCCAGTGTTTAGTAGCAAATCAACAGCTTTTTGCCTCCTGAGCCATGATTGTCTCAAAAGGATGCAGGTCCTTATTTTGTACAGTTTTCAATTTGGTGACATATTTTGTTCACAAGCAGGGTGCTTAACTGTAATGCATTTGTACACTTCCTGTAATGGTCCTATTATCTACTAATTAGGACCTACGTAGAGGGTTTCAGACCATTACATTACAGAGCATCCTCTATCCATCCATCACAATTGGCATTTCTTTGTAAGCACGCATTGGAAAAAACATATAACTTTTTCACTGTGCAATTATATATTTAAATAAAATGTAGCCAAAATAATAATAATAAAATAAAAAAAAAAAACGTGTGCAATACTTAGTACCCCTTACTACTTCCGCAGGATTTAAGAAGGCAAGTTGCAGCCAGGTGCTGTTTATCATTATTCCTTGAATAATTGATCATGATCAGGTGTGTAGACATTTGGCTTTTTGCTGGTCTGAAGCATTAAGGTGTGTGATAACACAATGCCACAATGGAAAGATATAGAAGCAGTGGTCTTAGAGAAGCAACTGTTGGTGAACATCAATATGGAAAGGGTTATAAACCATTTCCAAAGGTAAAGCATTCTAGACGGTTGCCAATCTTCCCATAAGTGGGCGTTCCAGAACATTCACCCAAAGCCCAGGCTGTGCAATGCCCTGAGAAATGCAAAAAACCCAAGAGCTACATATCAGACCCTACAGACCTCACTAGTCTTTTTACATGTTAAAGTCCATGACAGAACAATTAGAAGAAAGCTGAACAAGTATGGTTTGTTCGAGAGTTGCCAGGAGAAAACGTCTACTGTCTAAAAAGAACAGGAAGCACGACTAAAGTTCACAACTGCGTCTGAACAAACCACAAGACTTCTGGAACAATGTCCTTTGCACAAATGAGACCAGAATGGGGTTGTTATTCCTTAATGTCCAGAGCCATATTTGTCACCTCATACCCAGTGTCAACACAGCGGTGGAGGGGTGATGATTTGGGCTTGTTTTTTTGGCCATAGGACCTGGGCACCTTGCAGTTTTTGAGTCGACTGTCTACTCCTCTGTATACCAGTGTATTGTAGAGGCAAATGTAAGGCCATCTCTCCAACACCTGAAGTTTGGTCAAAATTGTGTCAAGCAGCAGGACAATTATCTGACTAGACCTTAGCAGAATTGAAATGCTGTTGCAGGACCTTACGAGAGCTGTACATAAGGAAAATCCCCTCAAACTTGTCCATAATGGGCCAAAATTGGTCCACAATGATGTTGGAGACGGATAAAACCATACATAAAATGATTACCTCAAGTTATTGCTGCTTAAGGTGAACCTAAAAGTTGTTGAAATATGGTGGGTACTTAGTATTGGCTGGATGTTTTTGGCTTCATTTTTGTTAAATAAATAATGACACTAATTTAATAAAAAGAAAGTTATATGTTGCTGTTAGTCTGAGGTTTTTTTTGTAAAAGGAATGCCAATGAATGAGTGCCATTAACAGTCCAGGTTTTTCAGGTTAAGGTTTTAACTAATTCTAACTTCACAGTTTGCCTCCACCCTCATGTTAGAGAAAGCTGGAGACACATGATGTCATATTTCCTAATGAAACTGGAGGAGGCAGCAGAAACTTTTTCTTTTTTTTCCGATTCTACAAACATAGAGGAGGACTGTGAACAATAGGGACTGTAAGCAATAATAGGGTAATGAGACACTGGAACAGCTTAAATGAGCTTCGAATTGAGTGTGACTGTCAGATCATACATTTTAGACCATTTTCACAGTCATGGTAGCATTCTATTTTTGTTTTTAATGTGAAAGAAAAGTCTAATGGGTGGCACAGTGGTTTAGTGGTCAACACTTTCATCTTGCACCTCCAGGGTCCAGGTTCGATTCCCGACCTCGAGGTCTGTGTTCTCTCCATGCTTGGTGGGTTTCCTCTGGGTACTCTGGTTTCCTCCACCAGTCGAAAGCCATGCAGATTAGTCTAATTGGCATTCCCAAATTGCTGTACCCGCCTCATGCCCTAAATCTCCTGGGATAGGCACACTGAATACAGGATGAAGCGGTATAGAACATGGAGAGAAAGGTCTAATGTGGATTTTTTGCCTTTTGAGAGTAATTCACCTACTGTATCCCAACTAACTATCTTAAAACTCATCTTATAGTCCACAAAATACAGTTATATGTTTAGAAAGGTGGTTCTGGGAGAAGGAAAAAAGAAAGTGCAAAAAAATAGTTGTATATTGAGGCATCTGTTGCTGTACAGCAGTTACAAAACCGTTCTAGATTATATTAATTTCTACAAGTGATATTTATAGAACTATACATCTTTACTGTACTGTACATGTCTACTGATTCTCTAATTGTAAAATGTCTTTTCCCCTATCCCTTCTTCTTTTTATTTTTCTTCTTTCTTTTTCCTGTTAGAGTGTGTGTCAGTGCAGTATCGCAGAGCTGTAGTGCCCTTTATGTTCACTAGAGGGCGAGCCTGATCTCTCCTTCTCTCTCTTTTCCTCTTCTGTCTCTTCGGTCAGGAAACTTTGGAAAGTCTGAGCTCGAGGGATGAGGGTCGTCATCGAACTCACACCTAAGGGAAAAGCATAAGACAAATTATAAGCGAAAGACAGCAAGCGAGTCGGACATACAGGCCCGCAATCAGAAATGCACGTCTCAGTTGGTGTCACGTTGATTTGTGAATTAAACATCATTCGTCTAGAACCAAAATATGTGATGGTTGGTGAGTGAATAACTCGTCCTGCATGCTCGCTCTACTGACTCTACACACCTCTGTCCTTAAAGACAGCTTTGTGTGTGTCCTAACACTCCTGTCACCTTGGAAATTGCTGTCAAGCAAGTTGCTGTGTGTGTGTGTGTGTGTGTAGGTGTGTGTGTGTGTGTGTGTGTGTGTGTGTGTGTGTATTCTGGGCTCTCAGGTGCTTTGGGATTTGACCTGAGCAGAGAAGAATAAAGGAGCAGGAGGCACACACACACACACACACACACACTCGCACACAGCTGGTTCAGTCTCCTATTTATACTGCCACTATATTTACTCCTTCATATCATGGCAGAATAGAGTATCTCAAAATCGCAATGCAACGCTGCATTTGTCATGGCATAATGCGTCTTATCATTGCATTATTAATTTTTAATCCATTTATTTCCACTCTCCAGGATCTCTACCTCTTTAAAGACGACAACAAAAACAACAACAACAACTACAAGAATCACAATATGTCACAATCAGGAGATTGAAACAGATGTAGATTAAGTTTAGCATTTTAATAGGGAAGGAAGAATCAAATTATTCAAGGTAAGCAAAGTCAAAAAGCTAGAACGGTGATACAAAAAAGAACCCATGATAAAGACACTTACTTCAAGTCATTTTACACAACAATTAATTCCGACCGAGTAATCTGATCAGATGAGAAGCATTCCACGAGTGATGATATAGAGCGTAACGTCACTGGGACGTTTAACAATATGTTTAATTTCGTATCATAAGTGTTCTAAAAATCGTTAATAACACTAACTGTCGGTCACCAGCATGAAAGTAGGTCGGTACAGTCCACAGAACTGGAAAGTGGAGAGGGCAGCTGCCTGCCAAAACCTGCAGACAAAACCAGTCAGGGAACCAACATGTTTAATTTTTTTTGCCGGTCCTCGCGGAAGCTTGCGGACCTTGCTGAACTTCGCGGAACGCCGGCGGGCAATCGCGGCAGCTCACGATGCCTAACACCGCATCTCACCGTGAGTCAAAGCGCATAGGTGAGATAGGGGTATTACTGCTTTTAAGTCGTCTGAACAGTCTGTGTTTTTTTGTTCACGGCTAATGTGAGCTACAACGCTAACTAGCTTCTAACACAAGGCTGAATCCCAAATCCCTCTCTAACCAACAAGCTACTTGGTGTGTGGAACAAGAGATTATATTCACAAGTGCACTAGCTTTCAATTTAACAGTATTTGGGATTAATCCCCAGGACCTGGAAGTTTGCCGATATTCTAAAGCTGAATATACTGTAAAGTCTTGTAAGTTTCATAGGACTGTCCACCACCTCCATTGTTTATTCTATTGTACTTGTTTATTCTATAGATTGTTTAATCTTTTGGCAACATACTGTAGTACCGGTGTAAATAATTTAAAACTACTTTCTGTTAGTTAAAGAAACTGAAAAATGGTTGCTAGCTCAAGGACAGTTCCGCCAGTCCCAGAAGGATATGTACTGGAGGAACTGGAAGGCTCATAATCTGTTGATAATAAATCGTTTTTTGTAGAACTGTTGTATAAGAGCAATAGCACACTTTTCTGAAAAGTTGCAAAGTAAGATAACTTTATATATTTTTATTTTAATTCTAAGTAAATTATACAGAATTATTTACAGAATGTACAAAATGTAGTTGTAAACTGTGAGGTATCAAAATATAGAAGGGTAAAAACGACAGCAGCAGTATGATTGAAACATGAAGAATAAAATTAAATGATGAGTGTGTCAGCAGCAGTGTGATTGTCCATGTTTCAAAGTGCAAGTTAGACCTTATTTTATGTGTGTTTATTGTGCGAAGAAAACAAAAGTAAATCCGATTTGTTTAGTTCTTTATGCTGTTCTGGTTGAGGGTCCGAATAGCCTGCGGGAAGAAGCTCCTCCTCAGTCTCTCTGTCTTAGCCTTCTCGGAGTGGAAGTGCCTTCCTGACCGCTAAAGTTAGAACAGTCCATTGCTGGGGTGTCTGAGGTCCTTCACTATCTTCCTGGTCTTGGCCCGGCACCACTTGCTGTAGATTGAGTGCAGGTCAGGGAGCTCAGTGCATGTGATGCGCTCAGCTGATTGCACTACCCTCTTTAGAGCTTGTCTGTCCTGCATGGCCCTGCGTGGTTCAATACAACACTCCCTTTTGTGTGATACTGCTTTACATAGCGGATTATTGTGTTCAGGTGTTTGATTTGATTAGTAATCAGAAGACTGGATGCATGTCAAGGTGCATATTTGGTAGAATGTGTATTTGTCAGCGCCAATGTTTGTAGGCTGTGTTGTTTGCTTGGAGTTAGAGGCTTTTACACAACTATTACACCCCTGAAAGGGTTTACCCTTCTGAAAAAGGGGCACCACATGGAGTTGAGCGTTGGGGATTTCAAAAGACCTTAGTGACTAGTCATACTCAATCTCCATGTTGATACTGGGAGTCCCTCTCTAATGTTTGTCAGCTTGGCACTTCTTGACTTTGGCCATTCTTTTTGTAACACAATAAAACAAAGTTGCTGAGTTGCTGAATGACATTTGGAGTTTTGTGTAAGCTTAGCATTGAGGAAGAAAATGCTAGAACTACAATATGTTCTTTGGAAACAACCTGTCCATTTATCTAAGAGTGGTTATCTAAGAGTAACCAGCCACTGGATGGGAATTGGGTGCGTCAAATGCTTATAACATCCTCTGATATCCAAAAATAGTGAAACAAATGGTGGGTACCTCCAGGCAGTAAAATCATGTATGCATTTTAAAAATCTGTCTATAATTCTCATAATGGTGGTGTTGCCTTGTGACTCATGAAATCGTTTCACCAGGTGTTGTGATTTAGGTAGAACATGAGTTGTCCTGCTGGTAGATCTCTTGGAACTTTGGCTTTGGCACATGTGGTGCAGGAAGAGTCGAGAAGTAATATGTCCAGTTAGTCTGTGGATGGCCTGAGGAATGTGTAGAATGTGTCCAATGAATGAGTGCTGTGGTATACATTTATTACATGCAGAGCATGATCTCAGGGTTTGATTAGGCAGTTCACATACCATTTCCTGGTAAATGTTTCTGGCTATAGTACCAGAAAACATCATAACATCAAGGTATGTTCCTTGCTGGGTTCTCTTGGGGTACCAAGAAAGATGCTGAAGAGACGGAATAGTGCTAAATGGAATAGTGAATAAACAATCACATTTTTTGTTATCTTGGGTGATACAAGAGGTAGATTGAAACCTGGTTTCAAACAGCAACCATCAGCCTTGGTGTGGGTTAAGTTGTTTAGCTGTCTTGTTTTTGTTATGGTGCGTGAGGAAGGAAAAAATAATATTTGGTCCATTTTAACCACTGAAGCCATTTTTCAAGTGCTTGTTTCAATACAAGCAGTTCACAATTCCTGATGTCACAATGTCTTTTGAGTGTGAACCCCTTACGTAATTTGGGCCTTTCTCCAAAATTCTGGCACATGAAGGTTCTCACCTGTGTTGGAGGCAATTGCTTCTAACACAAATGGCTTGGATAGATCGGGGTGTTCAAGGATTGGTGCTATGTTTAATGTCTGTTGGAGTGTTTGAAAAGCTTCTTTGACTGAATTGTCCCATGTGAGGCGCTTGACCCCGTTCTCCAACAAAAACATGAGTGGGTGAGAAATTTAGCTGAAACCTCGAATGAATCTCCTCTAGAAATTAGTGATGCCAAGGAAACATTGCAGATCCTTAACAGTCTTGGGAGTGGGCCATGTTCTGACTGCAGAGGCTGTGCCGTGATCCTCTGACACTCCCTCTGAGCTAATAATATACCCCAGGAAGGAAATCTATAGCATGTGAAACAAACAATCCTCACTTTACTGAAGAGCTGATTTCTAGAAGCCTCTGTAGTTCTTAATGGACATAATGAAAATGAGTTTTATAAGAGAGGCAGTATATAAAATAAAGGGTCTATAAGGCATGTCCCTCAAGGTCTTGCTGATCAGAAGCTGGAAATCAGAGAGGGCACAAATGAGTCCATATGGCATGACAATATTCATAGTGTCTAAAACTGTTTTCCACTCATGGACTTCTTTCACTCCAAGACCATATAATCAAGACCAAATTAGAGTATATGTGCTTCTTTAGTGAAGCTTTGTGAAGATCTTGGGCGGTAGCAGTTGTTCCATTGCTGAGGTGAACGGCATTAGTGGGTATTGGCATTTAAAAGTGATTTGGTTAATTCTACAGTAATTATTGCAGGGTCTAAGGCCACACACTTTTTCTCCACAAAGAAAAAGTCTGATGGAACAATATATCTTTGCTCAAGTGTGTCTTCTATGTATTCATCCATGGTTCCTTTTTTTCAAATGTGATAATGAGATGGGGTTGAGGAATTTAATTGTACAGTCACAAGGTCAATGTGGTTATAGACCATTAGCTCTTGAAACATGAATGACGTCCTGGTATTCCTCGGGTATCACTTGTTGTTTGGCATTCTGTGGTCTCTCAATAGTAGTGGAAGTGAGTGTTAACTGAGGTTTCATGAGACAACTTTGAGGGTAGTAGTGTGACCAGTGATTAAGTTCCTTCTGAGCCCAGGAGATTTGTGAGTCATGCAAACTCATACATGGAAGTGGGTGGGTATAAATCTTTAGCTCTGGGATTTCCAGCACATTCTTACCCTTTGAAGTCTCTATCTCGTCTGTACTCAACCAGATGCAATGGCAGATTTAAAAACAGCTGATCCAGATGAATGTCTAGGTTGATCATTGAGTCTAGTGCCATCTTCTTGTCTTTGCATGCCATATTTTAAAGGATTTTCGAATTTAGCCCCTGATAAAAGGCAGCCTTGATGGTGGGCTCTTTGCATCCATGTCTAAGGCTATGGTGTCGGAA
>JAOVVA010000027.1:6213843-6231712 GCA_028565275.1 Leiocassis micropogon | reverse complement strand
TGAAGCAAGTGTTGGGTAAGAAGGGAAGTACATGAAGCACTTCACCCATCATGCCTAGTGCCTACTGTACAAGCCTCCTACAGTATGATCTGGGGTTGCTTCGGTTGCTCATGTCTAGGCAACGTTACTAAGTCAGCTGATGACACGAATGTACTGAATGACCAGGTTATCTCAACTGTGGAGCTTTTCTTCCCTGATCGAACAGCCATATTCCAGGACTCAAACTCAGAAACAGTGTTTTTGGGAGCATTTTCTGTACAGCTCTCAACTGGACACAACATTGTGTGCTGTAACAATTAATATGAAGCAGGGGTCGTCTAATGGTTAAGGTGTTGGATTACGGAAGGTTCCAGGTTCAAACCTCATCACCACCAAGTTGCCAATGTGGGGTCCTTGAGCACGGCCCTTAACTCTCAATTGCTCTTATGTCAAATTAGAAAAAAATCTGGATGAGGGTGTGTGCCAAATGCAGTAAATGTAAATGCAGTAAATGATAATGGTGATTGAATAAAAGCTTAGACTGTCTGACTGTTTTTGGCCAGGCGGTGTACAGTATGTTGTGTGCTGATCAACACTAACATGAAGAGAAACTGGTTCTGGCTCTGCAATGTGCATTTTTGTTCTCTATTTTTATAAGTAACAATGTGTCAGACAGTACATCCACAAGTCTCTCGGAGACACTGAAGTGAGCCGCATCTCACAGATTAAGACAAGCAGGGAAGAATTTTAACGACTAGAGGCTTTAAGCGTCCACTCTTATTAGTCTTCCAGCTCCAAACCTGACACCAATAAATAAATAAATAAATATGAGGTGAACACAATCACTGTAATAGACAACTTGAGATGAAAAATATCTTTCTATCTTTTCTAGACATGGCACCAAATTGATACTTTTTCATTCTACATTTAATAATAGAATACAAAAAATATTCATGTAGAATGGAAAAACGAATACATTTACCTTCCAGACTCGAAGGTAAAGCATGTAGAGTCTCGTCCGTACCGTCGCAGTGAACTCAGAGGCCACATGACCAGTTTAACTCTGGCGTTATGGACGTCCCACAGGTAAATGTTCTCCTGCGTGATCTGCATCGTGCACTCGCCATAAATGTCCAGATTGGGTGTGGGCATCAGATACACGTTAAACCTCTCTGGAGACAAACAATCATGAACAATATCTGTATAGCAACATCAGTGAGTATTAACTCAAGGCCAAATAAAGAAGATCAGATTATTATTGATGTAAAGACAAAAGCAAGAAAAAAAGCAAGGTTGACACCAGCAACCCACTCAAACCTTATTATCATTATTATTTTCCTGTTATGCCATTTTCCACTCTTGAATTATTCTAGCATGTATGTGAGTCATGGCCATGAAGGCCAACCAACTGTTGCCATGGGAAATGAAAACTGGACTTTAGCAAGCCATATCAATTTGTTCCAAATAGACTAGCGCGTAACCCAAATGACTCATCACTAATTACCGCAAATGCGTTTCCTTTTCCAAGGGAAAAGCGCTGTGACGTTGCTGTTTTGCTCAAATTAAACCTAATATAATAATGAAAAATTCACCTGTAGAATCCAGAATATGTTTCACAGCACTAAGGTTACTTAGTAAGGTTACTATGAAATCTAATCAATATCTTCCTGTCTTAAAAAAAAAATGTATGAAAGGAGAGAAAAAGAGAAAATCAAACATTATTGCTATCACAAATTATTGCTCCTATGGGTTGGGTAAACTGTTGTACTGATATTTTCATTTATTTCACACTACATTACATGGATACCTATTATACACACATGCACGAGAAGATGTAAGATGCTGACAGATTTTTACTGGGTTATAAATAAGGCCGCACGCATATCTAGTTACAGATCAGCACAGCGGAGCAGTGCACCAAATTTCAGCTTGATCAGAGATACAGTACAGCTACTGAGTAACAGCTCACGGAATTTAACACTGCCCTCTATACTGTATACGGCCATGCATGAATATCTGCATCCTCAGACGATTTGCATTAACGCTGTCTAAGTAAATTAGGCTTTATTGGTATGTGGAACCCATGTTATTTGCAATATGCCTTATTAAGGGTTAACACAAGTTTCCTACATTATTAAGCAAGCTAGTTCAAAGGGGTTGCATCAGGAAGGGCATCCGGCCTCAAACCTGTGCCAAGTTGTTGTGCGGATTAGGTGGACCACAGTGGCGACCCCTTGACGGGAGCAGCCGAAAGACAAACAACAACAACTTCCCCGACAGGATTTTTTGGGTTGTCCAAAATTTTGTCATGGTAACGTTAGGACAACATTAGTATTTGGTTGTTCTTTAAAGTTCGAATTTCTTGATAACAGGAAAATGTTGAATGTAGGCCCTAAACAAAGTGCTGTAAAACAAAATCAAATCAACATCAATACTGAAACTGATGGCCTGATTGGGACTCTGAGTTGAAGTCTCGCACAGGTTCTGTAAAAAAGTGATGCAGTTTATCCACTGTGCAAAGACCACTTTACAGTATAAAGCTAATAATTTGGATGCTACTGTAAGATGCACTTCATGGTAATATTTTTTAATGAAAATGAAACAGAGAGGTAACGGTACAACACTAAGAGATGCATAAGATAAGATTGCATGCTCTATGCGCAGGAAGCTGTCTGTGATCGGAATTCGTTAGAAACATTAGGGAGCATTAATGCCGTCAGATGTTTTGCGAATGGAAGTTAATCGGTATAAATGCTCCGAATAAGGTTTTTGAGGTTGCAAGGTTGTGTTTGGGACATTTATTCAACGTTATCTCAATGTCATTCAATCAAAGTCATTGTAACTTTCAAAACGACTTCAGCGCTTTTACAACCAACATTGGGGTTCCAGCTGAGTAAAAGCATAAATTTATATTTCATATAAATCTAAATTCCCAGCCTGTCATATATAAAAATAACTCATGATTCACAGTAACGGCAAGATGTTTCTTCCTGTTTAGGTTTCTTCATCCGTAGCTCCGTTTCTCGTCCCTCTGTACGCTCACTGGTGTTAAAGCAACGGGTTTGAATGAAACCAAAAACGTGCAGACTGTCCTTAAAGGTACTCCATCAGCCAAGTCATGTCTGGTGTAGGAATGTGTTTTCCGTCTAATTTTCAATCCTCAAACATCCATAAGAGATATGAAAGGGAAAAACAGCTTTGATGTGGTGTAATCAAGTATCATTTTGCCGCTGCAATTAAAATTTCATCTTGCCGGCGATGGCGACAGCTTTATGTGTTTGATAGATGTGTCGCAGCAATTTTTTTTTTTTAACCAAATATCAGTTCAGGATTTCAGCCTGTAGTCCTGGTGTAACTGCACACGCAGTGACATCAGTTAAAAGCAAAAAACGTCATTAAAATCTCGTAAAAACAAGCAGGATACCTAATTGGCGTCTATTTTAGTGCAGGGCTTTTAATGCGATTGTACTGAATATTACTGGAAATTGTCTCTCATTTGTCCTCAAGTGACATATTTAACTTTTGGCCTCGACTGAATCCTAAACATTGATGGACGAAGTACTACACACGTCCTCTACTTGAGAAAAAGTAGAGAGTTAAATATTACTGCAGTAAAAGTAGAAGTCCTCCAGATATTTTTCTACTTCGTGAAAATACAAAAGTATTCACCTCCCAAGGTACAGAGTACTGTTATTTACAGTGCCTTGCAAAAGTATACATGCTCCTTGAACTTTTCCACACTTTCTCACGTTAAAACCACAATCGTACAGTAAATGTATTTTATTGGGATTTTATTTGATAGACAAGCACAGATTCATGGCGCATAATTGTGAAAGAAAAAAAAGTGGAAGAATTTTTTTTTTTCATAAAAAAAAAAAGTGGGGCATGCATTTGTATTCAGCTTCCTTTACTCTGATACCCCTAATTAAAATCCAGTGAAACCATTTGCCTTCAGAAGTCACCTAATTAGTAAATAGAGTGCACCTGTGCGTAATTTACTGTAATCTCCATATAAAAACAGCTGTTCTGTGAAGCCCTCAGAGATTTGTTACAGAACATTAGTGAACCCAAGGAACACACCAGACAGGTCAGGGATAAAGTTGTGGAGAAGTTTAAAGCAGGGTTACTGTAGGTCCAAAAAATATATATATATCCCAAGCCTTAAACATCTCACAGAGCGTTGTTCAATCCATCACCCGAAAACAGAGACTATGGAACAACTGCAGATCTACCAAGACATGGCCGTCTACCTAAACCGACGGGCTGAGCAAGGAGAGCGTTAATTAGAGAAGCAGCCAAGAGGCCCATGGTGACTATAGAGGAGCTGCAGAGATCCACAGCACAACAGGACAACTATTAGTCGTGCACTCCACAAATCTGGCCTTTATGGAAGAGTGGCAAGAAGAAAGTCAGTGTTGAAAGAAACCCATGAGAAACCCAACTGGAATTCTTATGGCTTACCCAACAAAATACATTTACGTTTGTGGTTGTGATGTGACAAAATGTAGAAAAGGCGTATGAATACTTTTGCAAGGCACCATATTATAGCTCTAATTTTCTATTATCAATTTTGTGATTAGACTCTACTTGCTATTAATCTCTCATGTCACTTTGGACAGATGAGTTAATATACGGTCATAAAATTAGTGGGACACTCATACAGTATACTGTATATTATCATGAGCATTCTGTTACTTGGTGCGGGATGTGAGCCGCACCACAGGATGTAATAGTACGTATAGGAGCCCTTATGCAGGGCTCCTGAGTGGGTTAATGAACTAGGAGGACAGAATACCTTCACGTTCGGGGGGACAGCATGGGATTATTACTTGGAGTACTGAAAAGTAACTAAAGAAAACTGATAACGATACACAAACAGACCTAAGGAGTGAACTATAAATAAACTCTTGCCCTATCTGGACAAGTCAACCCTTCCTGAGGGCTTGTGTGTTATTTATATGTGTCTTAACTTAAAGCCGAGTGCACGCTTGACAGATGGCGTCCTGCTCTGTCTCTTAATAATGCCGGCTGTTCATGTAGACGCTGGCTGGATTTTTGCCTTTGATCTTGTCTTTGGCCCTGATACCATACCCTGGGGCCAGGGGTAGCTCAGTGGTTAAGGCATTGGACTACGGTTCGGAAGATCGCAGGTTCAAACCCCACAACCACCAAGTTGCCACTGTTGGGCCCTTGAGCAAGGCCCTTAACCCTCAACTGCTCAGATGTGTAATAAGATAAAAATGTAAGTCGCTCTGGATAAGAGCGTCTGCCAAATGCCCAAATGTACCATACCGGGTGCTACCTAATGTTCTCAGGGAGTGCACAGGGATCAGGGACGCACCAACAGGTTGCATCTACGGCGCTGCTTCGCCCGCGGATCTGAACAATACAGATTGTTTTCTCGCGGTTCTGTCTCTCGCGAGATCCGCATCGTTACACAGTCAACATGTACAGTACAGTATGTGAGTCATTTCTATTAGTGAGATCTGAGTGGCTGTGAAATATCAGGATTTGAGACCTTTTTATTTCAAGATTTATCACTTCTGCTCATGGTTACCACACTTTCACTAGAGAAAAGGAAAAATCTCAGGTGGACTGAGATCGTTTGATGGTTCGTCGAGGTAGCTGGATTTGTGGAAATAGTAAGCTCGGTTGGTTTAAGAAGAGCTCCACTCCACTGGTTAACTGTTTCAGCATCATCAGCTGAATGCACGGCTTGCAGAAACAGGTTTAAGTTACCAAAGTCCAATTGTTACTGCACGGAATGAGAGCTTTATTCAGTTAATAAGCTTCGAACACAATAAACTAATATAAAACACCCTGCTAGATAATGGGAATGCATAAAACTGCAAGTGATTACTAGCTCCAGCCTGCGTTGCCGTTTTTATATTAGGTTGTGGTGTAGTGACGCTTCACTGCTCAAGAATTACCAATTACTTAGCTAACTATCTGGCATGCACACACCAAAATCACGGTAATAACAGATTCATTTACAACACATAGATGAAAGATTTGCTGCTGAAAGCTAACATTAGATTACCCATTACCCACAAAATTGGGCTACTATTGAGCCAGAGAGAAAAAGCATGTGAAAAGGAACAACTCTTTCTTCTGTTCCACATTGTGGAAAAAATAAATCTTTCAAATAAGGCCAAGGGTGTTGAGGTGGTGAGTCAGAGTCCAGATTATTATTTTTTTTGGTCATATTTTCCAGGTGCTCAGCACTTTAGGCTGTTACACTTTTAAACAGTAACTGTCTATATTCACCAGGTAGATACATCTAACATACATGTGACAGGTCAGAGTAAATCAGACATAATAAAGCAAGTAAAGCAAACCCTAATTGGCGTCTTTCTTCCACTCATAAGTAGGAACAAACAATAGATGTTGCATAATGAAGTAAAAAAAAAAAAAAAAAAAAAGAAGAAAATATAAGGAGCGTTCAAGTCAAACCAGGACTTGTTTTTTTTTCCAGACTGCCTGCTTCATGTCTGAAACACTGGCCTCCCAGGAACTCCTTTAATGGCCCAAACATGTGAAAATGGCTAGGAGCGAAGTCAGGACTGTACGGTTACATTTCGAAAACATGTGACGAGATTTTCAGACGCTCCACTCTCTGGATTTTCACGGGAACGACAGCAGTGGGGTCCGAGTCACTTCGGCCGGGATCATCATTCAGGGACGTACGGCCTCCTTTAACACGTTTGCAGCATTCAAATGTCTTACTGTGGCTTACTGAAGAGCCTCATCAGCATACTGTGCTGGAAGTCTTCTGTTAATGTCAATCACCTTCATGCATAAGAAATTTCATCATATGACAAGTGGTGCAGGAAAAGTAAAAAGTCCACCAAATGGAAATACTTTTCCAAGAAAAGAACAAATACTTCCACCACTGATCCTATATAAATAGAGATTGAAATAATTTTTACTCCTTTTACAAGTATTTCAGAGTCGCTTATCCACTATGCCAATTCAGACATAAAAATATAGAAAACAAACTTTTAAAAATACCGTAATAAGCAATAGACAATACATAAAATTGCTAAGGATCTGCTTGACCTGCAGTCAGATTATAAAAAAAGCTGTGATTAATCATTTAATTTTCATTTTGGTCTATTGATAGAATTAAATATTAACATTTAAACTTTTTTTCCTTTTTAACTGTTTTTTTTTTGTTTTTATTCCATCACCTCTGCTGCGATCCAGTCATATTCATCATTATTCACAATAACATGCTCCTTTACTTGTTCTGTTATTTAAACACCCAGCCCACTCTATACCATTTCAATTTCATAACAAAACTTGAAATGAAGTCAAGCACCTACAAATCCGAAATAGGTTTATTCAAATAACATTTATAATTGGGTCGTTTTTGAACCGAGCATCTCATAAAGGATGGCGTTCACAAATTTGCTGATCTTCAAAGAATTAATTAGCAAGTGCTTAATTAAACACGCACCGTTCTGTTCCCTCTGCACTCCAGCTGCTAATAAATCCGGCTCACCGAGGCTGATGTCATTGATCCGACTGCCCAAGCACTCGAAACAAAGCAACTTACACCACTCCTCTGCCTCCAGCTCTGTGGACACACACACACACACACACACACACACACACACACAGGTCTATGATATTGGACAGAACACAAACACATAGTGAAAACTTACAGAAAGCTGTGATGATGGCAAAAGTTTTTTGCTACTGATGGGTAAGTTCATGTTGAAAATTGTATCATCATCATCATCATCATCATCATCATTATTGTCATTGTTATTATTGGGATATTGGTGATGTCACTACAACTTTTTTACATTTATTTGTGCTGTTTATTTAAGTAGCTGATGTCATAAAACTGCTGTTGCTTGGCAACTGGAAAAAAAATAGCTACTGTAGGTTACTGATATATTGCCCAGTATGTCTTTTTGTTAAGAAAATATAAAACAACAGCGAAAAGGAATTTCTAACTCAACTAAAACTTCTTGCTAATTACAATTAGCAAGTGCTAATTAACCTACAGTAACAATCACTAGTTGATGCCACATTTAGATTCTTCACAAACACTCATTTCCTCGCACTTTTCGAATTTTATGGATGAAAAGTAAAACAACGCACATCTGTCAAACTCCGAACTGAAAAAACGAAACAAATTACAGTGATTTTTCGCATTTTTCGTTGGAGGGTCTGCTTCCCAAACCACTGACCTTTAAGCTGGTATAAACACACACACACACACACACACACACACACACACACACATGCCCGCCCGCACGCACGAAAACACACACTTTTAAGGTTCGCCGAGTGGAAGATTGGATAAACAAACACTTCATCAGTATGATTGAGCTGTGTTGCTTTCCTGCTCCTACGTGAAAGCACTGCACAATTAATCGTGTTAATTAAAAACATTTTTTGGAGCTTCTGGATTTATTTTAAGTACAGCATGAGACAGTTCATACTAATTTTATTCAGTCATTATAGAGTGTTGCTGTAGTTGTTGCTGGTTCTGTATATTTAATGGCCTCTGTATCAGCAATGCTCCAGTTGATGCTACTTTCCTAAATGCCTAATACCTAAAGCGTAAGATTTGCTTTTTGTTCGCTGTTCAGGTTGATCCACATTTCTGACAAATGCGGGTCAAATTTCAAAATTAACAATTGCACACATTAAAAAAAAAAAAGATTGAATTTTGGAATTAGCTACATTTTTTACGTGGTACTGTACAGTGCATGGGATGAAGGTTGTATAAGATTGTGTTCATTAAATACAGTGGTGTGAAAAAGTGTTTTCTCAATTATTAGCTTTTAAGGATCTTTTGGTCTAATTCACTTTGTCAGGCAGGTCCTATTTAAGTCGTTTTCTTGATCGCGAACAGGTGTGGCAGTAATCAGGCCTGGGTGAGGCTAGAGAAATTGAACCTCTGTGATAAACCAGAGTTGCGTTTTTTAACAGGGGGTGCAAACACTTTTTCACACAGGGCTATGTAGTTTTGGATTTTGTTTTCCCTTAATAATAAAAACCTTCATTTAAAAACTGCATGATGTGTTTGCTTGTGTTATCTTCGACAGATATTCAAATTTGTTTGATGAACTGAAACATTAAATTGTAACAAACATGCAAAAAAAATAAGAAATGAGTAAGAGGGCAAACACCACTGTAGATTTCAAATGCACACTCATAAGAGCGTAAAAAAAAAAGTACAGCGCCATCTTTATGAAATAATAATTATTATTATTTTTAAATAATATAACGGTGCTTTTCCATTTAAATTAGAATATATTAAGTAGAATATCTTCTCTTCCCGTGAGCCGAATACGGTAAAACAAAGCCTGTATGTTACATCAAGTTCAGCAAAATAAAACCCTATGAAAACTCCATTAAAATTAATTCAGTAGTTTTTATGTGATGCATGCAAAAAACAGACAGATGTGATCTATTACTCATCTTATGTCCCCACAAATAATTTTTCCACAAATATCTTCAATGTACACACACACACACACACACACACACACACACACACCGACTTTACAGTTCTGTTATATGTATAGGAAGATATACACTCACTACAACTGGAGCATTTAGGATATAGGACAGTCTGTCTGGTACTGTAATTCCTAAATGCTCCAGTTTTAGTGACTCTGTACCACCAATAACCTCAGATTCCAGTCCTCCTGGCTAACAGTGTTGCAACCCAGTGTGATCTTCTGTTGTTAAACCTTACACACATTACCATTTGACATGTTATACATTCTGACCTGGATGTATTTTTTCTTTCATTATTATCTTAAAAAAATCTGGAGACACTTAAAGTCACTGAGATCACTTTTTTTTTTCCACCTATTCTGATACTTGATATAACATACCTGAAGCTTATGATCTGTCTCTGCATGATTTTACACAATGTGCGCCTGGTGCATCATTGGCTGATTGGATACTTGCATGAATGTGCTTTGCCGATTTATTTGTCACCATTCTCTTTATGCATCGGCATACACGGCCTGGCTGAAGAAAGGTTCGCACACTCTAACGATGTTTTATCACAATGATCGGTTATAGCAAAATGTGGTCACCAATTCATGTGTGAAAATGTTTCCTCATGTTCTTTCACACTTTCAGTCCTGGAATACGCCTGTGCCACCAGGCTAGAGAAACTCAATTGATTTGATAACCTGGACATTCTGTACACTCAGGTGGTCAGCTGTATTATTTTATTGCCGCATAACATTTGATGAGCCTAGACCTGACCAACTGAGGCAACACCAGATCATAGCACTGCTTCTAGAGTCTTGTACAGGGGGCACTATTCATGATAGGTGCATTATTTCCCTTTTAACCTCGACACACCAATCACTCTGTAATAGAGTCAAACCATCACCACTCAAGTCATTACGCTCCCTATAAAATGTATTTTTTTTTAATTAGTCTCACTAACAAGTGTTTTTTCTTATGGCCAAACAGTGGTTCAGACCACTACTTTCACTAGTAAATACAGCTGTGATCTTTTTAAATTTCTTTTTTTTTACTATGTAACTTCACCAAGCGATAAAGTGATCTCCGATTCCGGAGCAACTTGTTTTTCAGTTAGGCAGTAGATTGACAGACAGACCTAAATCACCCTTTCAAAGAGATCCTATTTTATAATTACCTGTCAGTGTGGAGCCATGTATAGTATAGGTATTGTGTATAGCTTTCATATTCATCATTTTTAATAAACCCTTACTCAATTGCAATTCATCCATACAACCACAGATACTGCCAAGTCCGTTCAGCCTCAGGCTTGCTAACTTCACTCTGAGACACATCTGAAGCAAGACAGTTATAACAGGTGTGACAATTGCACCACAGGTCTCAGCCATGATTTTTCATAACCTTGCAAACAAAAGGAGCATGCACAAATGCTGGAAGCTCTGCTGATATTTAGTTTAGATTTAAGGGGACGCAACCTCACAGATTTCACAAGGACAGATTCTCCCACACACTGCAGGATATCCACCACAGGAGAGTCTGCAGAAGGGCTCGTATTGTCATCAAGGTTCCCTCCCATCCTGCCCACTCATTGTTCGTGCTCATGAAGTCTGGTACATGGTACCAGAGAATCATAGCCAGAAACTCCAGACTCTGTGATAGCTTATACCACCCAGCCTGTCAGCTTCATAAACAACAGCCACCCTCTACAGTACCACTTCCACCTCCATGCTGTCCTTACACACACTGACACACAATGTATAAACACTGCATTGTGCATTTTACAGGACAATACCTCTTGTAAATAGACCCCAAACTACACTTACTGCATTTCCCACCATTTATTCTATATCCTAAACAGTTGTTATATATTTCTTTATGCTGTCTTGTTATTTTATTATAAGTACTGCACAACATATTGCATAATGTTGCACAAGCACCTTGAACAAATCCATACCGGCTCTGTGTAGGATTATTGCTAAATATGACATGCATTTTTTTTGTTGTTGTTGCATAAATGTTACTTTATTATTAGCAAGTATTTTACTTTTATTTCTACTATGACAGCATTCTAAACGTATCCTTGTGCATATAGTAATATAGTACTTACATATAATAATTTTTTGGAATGGGAGGTTGTGTCTAAACAGTATGTTGTTTTGTTTTATGAGGTTTAATTAGGCTCACTATCAAGTGTTTTTTTTTCTTATGGCCAAACAGTGGTACTAATTGTATTACGACAAGTTCTGTTTTCTGTTAATGTTGTTTTGCGGTACAAGGTTTTGTCTACATGTTTGTATTTGGTCTAACCGTATTGTATTGTAAGGTCTTGTCTGAATATTGTTTTGTATTGTGAGGTTTTAGCTAAATGTTTTATATTGCATGGTTTTGTCTACAAGTTGTATATTAGAAGGTTTTGTCCAAATGTTGTTTTGCAAGGTTTTGGGTACATGATTTTTGTGTTGTTTTGTATTAAAATAAATTTTGTTTGTAGTAGACCAACAGGAAAGGAAATTTTGTTGTAGAAGGTTTGCCTAAATATTATTTTTGTATTGTGAAGTTTTGTCTTCATGTTTTGTTTTAGGAGGTTTTGTCCACATATTTTATATGTTTTGTCTACGTGAATGTTGTTTTGTTTTGTATTGCAGTCTTGTTTACATGTTTTGTATTAGGAGGTTTTGTTTGTGTGTTATTTTTGCTATTAAGAGGTTTTTTTTCTAAATTTCTCTTAATTCTCTTTTGTGTTATGAGAATTACATGCTTTATATTTGGACGTTTTGTCTAAATGTTGTTTCGTATTGCAAGATTTCCCCACATGTTTTGTATTGCAAGGTCTTGTCTAAATATTGTTTTGTGATGCAAGGCTTTCTCCACATGTTTTGTTTCGCAAGGTTTTGTATACATGTTTGTATTATGAGGTTTTTGTCTAAAGGTTTAGTATTGTGAGGTTTTATCAAAAATTTTTATATTGCAATGTTTTTTCTACAAGTTGTGTCTTAGATTGTTTTGTCTAAATGTTGTTTTGTTTTGCAAGGTTTTGTGTACATGTTGTTTTGTATTTAAAGAGTTTGTCTAAATATTGTAATGTATTAGGAAGGTTGCGTAAATATTATTTTTGTACTGCGAGGTTTTGTCCACATGATTTATATTTTGTCTAAATGTGATTTTGTTTTGTATTGTATAGTTTTGTTTACATGTTTTTATTAGGAGGTTTTGTCTGTGTGTTCTTTTTTTCTATAGGATGTTCTCTCTAAATGGTTTGTATAATGAGGATTTGTCTACATGCTTTATATTTGAGTGTTAGTCTAAATGTTGTATTGTGAGGTTTTGTCTACATGTTTTGTCTAAATGTTTTTTTGTGGTGAGAAAAGTATTAATTGCATGCATGCTTTACATTCAGAGGTTTAGTCTAAATGTTGTTATGCATTTGAAGGTTTTGTCTAAATGATGTTCTGTATCGGGCATTTTTCTTTATCTAGAATGCCTACAGTATATTGTTTGTTGTTTTTTTGTAATCAAAACAACATACTTTACATGCTGTTTTGTATTGTGAGATTTGTGTGTAGATGTTACAGTATGTTTTGGGATTTTTTTTTTGTATATATTTTGTATTGGGAGGTTTCATGTGCATGTTTTATATCAGGAGGTCTGTCTACATGCTTTGTGTTGGGAGGTTTCGTCTGCTGCAACAAGATTTGTCATCCCTATTTTAAAAAGGCAGTATGATATATATTAGCGCTGATCAGTTAATGATGTACGATAAATAATATTTATTGTTCATTTTGTCTTAATATTTATAATATGTCCCATTAATTTGGATATTACTTAAGCTGATTAACTAAGATATTAATTAAGCTCCATAACTCTCACACACAAAAGTGCCACGAGCTCTACAGCACTGATGAAGAAAATAGAATAATTATTCAAAGATTAATTAGCAAATATCAAAGCTTGTAACAGAGAGAAGTCATCAGGACCAAATGTGCAGTCGTTCGAGCCTTATTGCTCACATTTATTTTTTTTCCCTGAGAAAAATCACAACCCAGATTATGTCATTACTATGGCATAGAGCAACAAAGATGTCCTGGTGCCACGGAACAATCGAATTTTTTTTTATATTAAAAATAAATAAATTAAAAAACGGTCAAAAATTTTAGATAAAATAGCAAAGCATTACGATTCGTGAGATTTGTAAGCTTTATAAAACAATGGCTGACCCACATAATGTCCTTATTCCTATAGCAGCACTATTGCTAAATATAAAAAATAGTTGGTGCAGTTAAAAATATTGAACAATTTACTGCACTTTGAACATAAGATGGAGGATAGAGAGGAAAAGTGCTAGTAGAGAAGATAAATAAGGACTGTGTGTGTGTGTGTGTGTGTGTGTGTGTGTGTGTATATGTGAGTGTGTGTTTGAAAAGCAGGGGTGTTAACCCTAACAGCCCAATATGAGGTGAAAAAGAAGAAGATGATGAGAAAAGATGTATAATTACCCTGCTATGCACAGTGTCCATACTTGAACACCATTCTTTTTTCTTTCTTTTTCTTCTCAGAAATATATAAGACATGGATTGTCTTCAAACTAGGGCTGCATGAAAAATCACATTGCGATTAGTCTGACACATATTGCAGTTGCAATTTAAACTGCAACGTTTAAAAGGATGTTTGCCAATATTTATTTATCACCTTAAAATTATTGAAAAAAAAAAACATATTAATGCTTAAATTGCTGACTATTTGTATATTACCTGTAATAAATTACACATTAATGCAATTAATAATACACAAGTCCATAATTGGACAAGTCCATACTGTGATTTTGATTTTTGTGCGATTAAACTGTGCAGCACTACTTCAAACCGGTTCAATGTTATATACATTATCATGCTGATTTATATGAAGTGTTGCTTCTCTTAATTCAATATGGCTGATGCTCCACACTTAATTAAATTAAAAACTGATTAAAGTGATACCGTTGTATCCCTAAATCTC
Source organism: Leiocassis micropogon (assembly GCA_028565275.1). Lineage (NCBI taxonomy): Eukaryota > Metazoa > Chordata > Actinopteri > Siluriformes > Bagridae > Leiocassis > Leiocassis micropogon. The sequence continues at coordinate 6,217,273 of JAOVVA010000027.1, read as the reverse complement.
CAGCATAAGTTATTACTGACCCATATATACATGTATATATATTTAATAGTTAACTTCTAAAATCAATAAAACGTCTCTTGACCATGGGTGCCTAAACTTTTTGATTACAACTATATGTATATGTATATGTATACATAATATTGTGCATTTCTAAAATGTTAGTTTTTTGCACTCTGGCCTTGGACCTCCAGGGTCCGAGTTTGATTCCCGCCTCAGGTCTGTGTGCATGGAGTTTGCATGTTTTCTTCCTGTGTTTGGTGGGTTTTCACCTGGTTCTCCGGTTTCCTCCCACAGTCCAAACACATCCAGTCACTGTTTAGGGTCACTGGCGTTCCCAAATTGCCTGTAATGTGTGAATGGCAATCAGGTGTCACACTGCCACACAACGATGGATATATCTCCAAGGTGGGAAGAGGATCCATTGCCAGATGGACAGACCGAAATATAATATAAAATAAATAAATAAATAAATAAATAAACACAAATCTCACTATGAACATCCATTTCTCGAAGTCTTGTTTTTTTTTTTTTTTCTCCAAGAAAGGCCTTCTAAAACAGCAGTCCTTTGATTTGCCTTCTACAGTAAATGGGACAGACTTTATCTCCTGAGCACAAACGCTGCCCAACACCGCTGCCTAAGTAGGGAGTCTCCTTCTGAATGCACCGCAGGGGGAATAAAGTTTTGGAACAATAGTGCACCTCCTGAAGACTCCTTTAAATTTTCCATGAAAAAAACCCCAAGGTTCTTTCATGACACGTGTACGTTTACTTGTTCTTGTCCTTCATGGTGCCGTGTTTATTACCGTAACCCTGTTTCAGTCAGGACTCATACAGTGGGGAGGGGTATCTGTGATATCTGTGATAACCGGATTGGCTGAGGCAGGACGGAACACTCGGAGGGTGATAACGATTTCTCAGCAGGAGTTTCACCCGTCTCGGCACCACGTGTGCGTGATAACTGACCTCAGCATTGCACTGACTCTCCACACACACTCAGTCAGAGCTCTACCAACGACAAAGACATGCTCTCTTTTTCTAGAAGCACACAGCGGTCAGAGTTCGAATTAAAAATGTATTAAATTCCATGCATTCCTGTAACTGGATTTCAATTTCTTACTCGTTCATGCAATTTCTCATCTCAATAATTGGGCTGTTATTGAAATTCTGTTTACAGTGAGATTTAAATGCTTTGTGTGCAGCAAATTGGAAAATTAAATTAAATTCTTTTCTGAACTGAATGGATTTCAGTTTGCCTTATAAGAGACTTGGGGGCATGCTGTTATGGAAAATGATAGAGTGGTGTAAACAAAGCTGAATTTCCCTGTTGCTGCATGAGAAGAGTTTTATTCCTCTTATACCACAGAGATATTCCAAAGATAACCATTTTTACTTTTTATCTATTTATAGCCACCCTTCTGGCTGGAACATCTGCGCCATACATACAGTATACGCCAACTATATACAGTCGTCCCCTCGCCAGCTTCTCTGCTTTTCCCTCTTGAATTAAGAGCAAACTTTTTGTCATGTTCTAGAGAAACTGCCCTGAAGACTTGTCAGAAAAAAGAACGGTCTCTTCTGCCTGTTACAAATCACTGACATCCAAGACTCCTTCCATAGCCGATAAACAAACTGTTTCTCGTATCAAGTATTACTCACATTCGTATTCTGTTTAAGTAGCTTGAACTAAGTCCTTGAACTAAGTCCTTGTGAATATGCTGTTACTATAGAAACAATAAGGTTTTACTTATTATGCATGCACTATGACATTAATATAAACCTGTGATTTTCATTACAGACAGAACTTCTCTCAGATCTGCTTTATAGAAAAATCATTTATGAAAAAATATATAATATTAATAATAATAATAATAATAATAATAATAATAATAATTATTATTATTATTATAGCATTTGTAATAAATTGGCACCCTGTCTCCTGGGATAGGCTCCAGGTCCCCCATGACCCTGTATACAGAATAAAGCGGTATAGACGATGAGTGAGTGAGTGTTATACAGTGGACAGATACTGGACGGAGAGTCAAGACACTAGCACAGGGTTGCATGGCAGTACACTTCAAAGACTTGTACTTTTTAAAATACTAGATATATTATGTTTTTATTCAAATTTCATGAGCAATAGCCCATGTATAAACTCATACTGACTGACAAATGGGAATAGAATAAGGGTGCATTACAACAGATTGCATCACATCACATTGTCTTTTGTGTTTTGTTTTTTAGTTTCGTATATTCGTTGCCAAAAATCTGCGCTCAGTATGCATACCAACAGTGCAGTTCCTCTAAGTATAGACCTTGTGCCTCATGAATGCCTCCACCAAGAACACTTTATATACAATTCTCAGTCAGCTGTTACTCTGTGCTTTACTCGCGCTTGTGCTTGTATTCTTCCCCACTTTTGCTTAGAGTCCTTCCCTTACGTCATCTTTTTTTATGAATTAATTAATGCCATTTAGTTGCTGTTTAAGCTTTCAAACTTTACCCCTTGTTCGTCACATTTACACAATGTTTGTTTATGTCCAGTTGGAAGTTACATCCAGTTGATTCTATATTCTATTTATGTCAGTGGTACCTTCTGGTACAGTATCTTTGATTACGATCTTACTGGTTTGTTACTGGTTATTGTTGCTATCTACGAGGGTGAGTCAAAAGTGATCTACATTCTGGCTGTGTGAATTATTATATATTTTTTTTACTTTGAAAAGACAAATACATAATTTTTCAAACCTCCTAACCTCCTTGCTTTTCAAAACACTTTGTCTCAACAAGATTTGTATATAAATTTATAAAGTTTATATACAAATGGCTGTGAGCCATGAATGCAGTGTGTCTTTACTTATTTAATTCATATCAGAAGTAAATCTTGGTCCTCGCAGGGCTGCTTTCAGGTGACCAAAGGTGGAGCGAGATCAAACAGGTAAAAGGTGGAGCGAGATCAAACAGGTAAAAGGTGGAGCGAGATCAAACAGGTAAAAACAAAACTGTAGTATAGTGGAAAAACAAACAAAATAGTTCTAAACACAACCCAAGTCAGCTTCTGTAGCAGATACTATGTTATGTTTTATCCAGTCATAAGCTGTTCATCAGTTAAAAATTTGTAAAAAGTTTTACAGAGTATTTTCCTCTCCGGCCAGAAAATGCTAACATCTTTAACAATATCTGAATTTATGAAGCAGAACGTTTCGAGGCACACATTTATTCCACCTACGTCAAACACTATGGTGCTGGACAAAAGTGGTAATGAGTTTGAATCCCAATGACGTCACAGCCAGAAGTGGAAAGTAACTACTGTAAGTACATTTACTTTGTTACTGTGCTTAAGTACAGTTTTCACATCTTTTTCTTTGTCTTTCGGCTGTTCCCTTTCAGGGGTCGCCACAGCGAATCATCTGCCTCCATCTAACCCTATCCT
>JAOVVA010000027.1:6197273-6212451 GCA_028565275.1 Leiocassis micropogon | reverse complement strand
CTCCATCCTTGTCACTCCCAAGGAGAACCTCAACATCTTCAAAGTACAGTTTTCACATATCTATACTTTACTTGAGTAGTTTTATTATTTGACACATTTTACTTTTACTCCTAATATCTGTACTTTCTACTTCACTACAATGAAGTAGAAATAAAACTACGCATTACTTGCGTTACATAACCACAGTGTATTGTGTGTAGTATTTGAAGCGGTAATATCGCCACCTGCTGACTATTATATGTAATTGTGAGATATATCTTCCCTATATAAAGTAAATTGATTGATTTGCTTTGCCTTGATTTGATTTGAGTTACCAGAAGAAGCTAAAAAATAGACTAGACACCTTGCGGCACACATTGTAGAATCAGCAGCATTAACTAAAATGGCAGTAATCAATTTCACAGACTGCGCTCTAGCTGGAAAATAATGCAACGTATTTACAAGAAATACTTGTTAGCCTTCAACCTTCCTGGATTGTAACTGTCACATGATAAGAGAGAGTTGGCTGCGGATGGGAAATGAAAGCGATTAAACTGTCACATAAACTAGATAGTCCTGGTTAACATTCAATAATGCGTGTTTATTCACCCTTATTTTGTTTTGCTCCTGCACTCGTGTCCCGGTTCTGTTGCGTACAACTGCTGTTCTCTTTTCTACACCTTACCTTGTCATCCTTTCTCAATCAATCTTCTTACACTTGTGTCCATCAAAGTCAGGCTCTGATCTTGTGTCGCCCTCATTAAAACAGATGACAGTCAAAAGGATGGATGGACTGTTAGATGGCTAGATGGATGGACGCCAGGTTTAGAGTAAGGGGGAAAAAATGATTTCCGGCTTCCAGTCTCATTTTTCAGCAGATGGCAAGATATCTAACAAGTGTCAAAATAGAGCGTCGCAGACATGCACAACAGCTGGCAGGAATAAATAAATAAATAAATGGATTTATATAAATATATATACATTTTTTTTGGCTGACATACAGTATATGTCTACATTCTTTTGGCTCAGTGGTAGATCTCTCGCCTGTCATGCGTAGGGCCCGGGTTCAATTCCCTGCCAATGCCCAAACCCCAGCCCCTGGATGCAGTGTCAGTCACAAGCCCGGATAAAATGGAAGGGTTGGGTAAGAAAGGGCATCTGGTGTAAAACCTGTGCCAAGTTGTTGTGCGGATTGGATGGTCCTCTGTGGCGACCCCTTGATGGGAGCAACCGAAAGACTAACCACGAATAACAATATATACACTATATATGAGAGAGAGAGATGAATAATAATTTTTAATGATTTATTATTACAAGTGACTACAAATCCAAGTGCTTTCTAGACTGTGTGTGTAACAATTGATTCTTGCTCTGCGCCCACCACGGCTTGTTTAAACCTTAAACAAATATCTAATTTGTAGTCCGTGTAAAAGAGCATAAGAGTATGGGTAGCATCAAACAGAGGAGATCTAAGGGGAACAATTTGTATTTCTATTGTATTGTTCTTGGAGTTTAATAGCAGATTGCAGGAATGATGTACAGATACAAGATTGAGACTATGGTGTAAACACAATAAACATAATCAGATCAAATGAATGTAATAAATACTAATAGTTTTTTACAACTGCATACAGATTACTGAAAGATGAGTTGTGCTGCACGGTGCATGGTAATTAAAATTTTTTATCTGATATAAAATGAATTGCGCAATGAACATCTGAGGTTTGGAGAATTTAATCTACCATCACATTTATCTTATAAAGTCTAACTGCAGGAGGGAGGAAACGCTTCCTAAAGCACCACTCATTACAGCAGGTATTAAACCAACACCGTGTTACATACAACGTGCTAAATCAATACTTTCATTTGACTCTGTTTGCTCATGTACTTTCACTAGTCTATTAGACAGGGCTAGTGGCATGTCTCTGTACTGTGTGTACCAACTTCTTGCCTTTTGTGTTCTTTAGTACAAGCTATTATACTGCCTTTAATTAGCCTTGAGTTAGGCTTAGATGAATTGGATCTCATGCAGCAATTTTTTAACCTTTTAAACTCAGACAGGATCTGTCATCCGGTCCAGACGAACATCCCTCCTGCATTCATTAGACTCACTGGTGTTAATGAATAAATCGTATTAGTTACTAAATAATATGCTTTAAATGTGGTAGGAACCTTAAAGTGGGGCTGACATGCTTTTAGTATAAAATACTAGATCCAATTCCTAATACCCCTATCTCACCTACGCGGTTTCGCGCGGTGGCCGTAAGTACGGTTCATCATGATTCACTGCGGGTTTTGTGGCGCTGTGATTACGGTTCATCTTTCCGGCTCACGGTGCCTAACACCGCATCTCACCGCGAGTCAAACCGCATAGGTGAGATAGGGTTATTACACCATTACTTCGTGATGAAAAGCATTTGCTTGTCGCTGTATTTATACCAACCCGCCGGACACAATGACAAAATAGTAAGTACAGTATAATAGACACCTGGCAAGAGCGTGGTGCAATCTGATTGGACATACTAACAACAGGTTAGGGTCCAAGCGCTATGACATCAACACGATGACGTCATGGCCATGACGTCATCGGCATCGCTATGAAAGTGTTGACGTCTGATAGTGCTGATGTCATAGCGTGTGAAGGGCCCTCTTGTTCTTCTAAGCATGAAAATCACATTAACACACAGGTTGGACTCTGCTGCCAGTAGGACGCCTGAGCGGCTGGGCCCTGGGCGTGGCACGGGAGGCGATAGCGCAAGGTGCTTGGGCCCGCTCATCAATGCATGCAACTACAATTTATTTAACTTTATTTTATTATTTAATATGTGTAGACATGAGGAAAGACTTTCTTTTCCCTTTGGTGTGCAATGTGGAATCTGTAAGCTTTCTCTCACCTATTTCCTTTCTTCATCATACTTCTTTTAGTAGAATAATAATGATCGTGTAAAACGTGTAAAACAAATTCTAACGATTAATTTGCTAAAAAGTGCTCTTTTTGTTCTCCTTGTGCACAGCTTTTAAGCTGCACTCCCACTGCATTTTGGAAAAATCTGATGCAATCCTGGTTTTGCAATTATGGTCCAAAGTTTAATGAACAATTTAGATTAGCTAGCTACATAGAGAAATTGGAATATCAAGCAGTTTGAATGACTCTTGCTTTCTTCTGACTCGTTCCTAGATTTATCTGGATTAAACGTCCTCTGATTGAGTGGTTCCCAATGTGGGGACTGGCTTCTAAGGGATCTGTGATGCACATTCAAAGAATCGTTGATGGAAATTTAGCTAGTGGTTGAAATCTGATCTGGCTGATTATTACACAGTACTTATTATGAGTGGTGTTCATGTCAATCTGGGACTTTTGATTGTCTCAGAACACTGTTATGAGAGTAAAAACGAATCTTTATTTCTCTCTATAATACCCTGCTACATTAATGCACTTAATCCCAGTGCTGGGATACCATCAAGGTAGGACGTTTTTTCAGTCGACCCAAGTGGTATGAGGTCGTGCCTCGTCTTACAAAAACAGAACGCCTTTGGTGTTCAAACCAGAACATTTTTCCATTAAAGAAAAGGGGCATTATATGAGTTCCTGGGAGGCCAGTGTTTCAGTAGTGATGATGATGATGATAATGTGAAGTAAGCAGTCTGACCATCCCTCCGGTGTGCTGAGAAAACTTTCTACCTTGTATTCATTTTGGTTTGATAACTGCTTTAATCTTTTACTACACCAAGTAGTTTATTGTATTAGGTGCTTCGATGTATTCAATTATTGCTTTTTTTTCATATTTTAAATACGTTTATAATAGCTCAATTGGCATTTACTCTGACTTACTCACAAGATAAATTTGATTTGTTCAACTTCTGTGCATAATAATATGCTTTAGACCATTAGATGTGCACTCTCTCTCTCCCTCCTTCGCTCTCTTTTTAGTATAATGGTAATGTGCAATACTTTTGTAAGGATAGAGAGATCGTTTACCTGAATCGCAGGCAAATGTCTTTGACGTCTCATCGCTGAAGATAATTGCCACGGCATGTTTCTTTGTCTCCCGAGGCATTCTGGTAATGTTCTTGATGTTGTGCAGCTCAGTTATCTACGCAAGTAAATGACAAAACTCATTACTGAAAAGAATAAAAAAAGGAACAAAAGACAATGAAAAAGGGACGATGTAATCATCATGGTATGTGCACCAGCTGAAAGGATTGTGCAGGTTGTTTGTTGCAGTTGCAAGAATACTACAGTTTTTACCAGCAGCATAATATACTGTATATTATATCCGTTAAACAACTGTGACATGATGGAAAAGTAATTTCAGGAGGGCTGTATTATATAATGAGTGTAAAATTGTTAGCATTGCAAAATTACTGTTGTACATGTATAAAAGAACCCAAACCTTGTATTATGAATATAATCCAAATAAAATTTGGCCTGTAAACACATAACCCCAATGTTTATTATTTTCCGTGATATTCACTGTGATAAGTATTGTGCAATACAAGTGACTCGGAACTACTTTGAGGCTCTATGTGCTGAAGGTTTTAATAGCGATAACCAAGCCGACAATACAGAATTAGTTATTAATCAGTCAATTTCCTTATATGGCAAGCAAACAGGAAGCTGTGAAAATGATTCCATATGTAGGGAACGGGGACCTTTGCTGGCATGGAGGATAAACATGTTAGTTTACTGTGTGTAGCCAATTGTGTTAGTATCCTACTACCTAGACAATGTTTTTGGACTTATGAACAAATTTGACTTACGAATGAGCTTGGCATACGAATTTAATTCCAATGGAGGTGAATTCTTAGGGGCGAATATTCTTATTGCAATACAAATTTTTCCAAAAGAAATAATCTGTAAATGCAAATTATCTATGCAGATAAACGCAGATAATCCAGCCACCCAAAAATATTACCAATAATACCAATTATTTGTGCATATATTTGTGCATATAAAAACAATGAAAAACATTTTGGAAGACATTTAAATGAACTAAAATAGGAAATAAAATCTAAAATAAATTCCACTGACGCAAACAAGTTTTGAACGGTTCCCGGACATATACAAAGTTTAACTGGTGTTCATTTCGTACATGCAAATTTCAAAAATGCTCTGTATGCCCAAGCCAATATCTTGCAAAATTTCAATTGTTGATGTAAAATTCGTGAGTAAGGGCACTTTATATACATTATATACAAAAATCTGATAAAAATGATTAATCAGTTTCATAACTAATTGCTCAAACTGTTTTAAATAACGGATCTGTTTAAATTCAACAAATTGTTAAAAAACAAGTATTGACTGAATAAAAATGTTTTGGGCTGATTTTTATAATGCATTCAAATTTATAAGTCAAACTACGGTAGGAAAGAGTATCACAATATACTGTACCATGAGCCAAGAAAATATTAAACAGTATGGTAAAAAAAAAAAGAGTGGTATTTACAGAGGAGTCACTTCACTACTGCTTCAAATCTGACAGCGACAGCATAAAAGTGTTTAAAAGAATAATAAATGTTTTTTGTTTCATATGCAGTGTCAACTACCTCAGGGACAGAGAAACCCTATGCACTTTACTCTACGTGTGACAAAATCCACACTTCAACTTCTCTGAACAACAACAAAAAAAAATAATAATAAATATCTAAAAACAGAAATTCAGCTGCATTTCCCACAAACTCTGCTCTACAGAAACATTTTGACAGCAGATGTTGAATTTCCTGCCAACTGGGGACTTTGGGGGTGTAAAATCGTGTGTGTGTGTGTGCTTATATTAGTCACACTCGCAGCAGACGGCACAGCTCACACTCTGGCAAATCAGAAGAAAAATCATAGTTTTGGAAAATGTGCACAGCGATAATATAATTCAACATAATTTATTTTAATATACTCTACCATATAGGTCATGTACTGTACCAGTATGACTTTTTCTTTTTATACTGCAATAACTGTCTAACATTTCATTACTGTTGCTACATTTTTTAAAATAAAGGGTTCTAAATGATGTCGTGGCTGTTTTTTTTTCTTTTTCTGACAATACCACGATACCATTCTATTTAAATGGAACCTGATACTGTGTGAATAAATTGGTGAATTCGTATTTGTTGTGCAGTGATGACAAAAAAAAAAAAAAAAGAACCACAGACACAACATGACAGTTTCTAAAATAAGAAAGTCAGACTGCATTATTAAGTGATGCCTCTATATCACAAAAGCCCAATGCCATCACATCGATCAATTTGATAGAGAGCAAAGTGTTTTTATGGCCAGAGGAATAAATGAGTTTCTAAACCTCTTGATTCTTCATGTAGCACCCGAATGCCAGACCAGAACAGAGGGCAATAACTCAAACTCAATCAATCACCATGTCCATTTAATTGCAGTCAGGACTGGTTACGCCAAGTGAATGTTAATTCAACTTAATTCAATATGTAGCATTACATTTGGTAAACACAAGATTAGAACAGGAAAAAAAAAAAAGAATCAAATTGCTTACTATGTGCTCTACTCTTAGACTATACACTGATTATCCTTGATTTACTTGATTATCCAGTAAATATAAGTTTGTAGAATTGAATTAAAGCCTTAAATTTGAAGTTAAAAGGAAATGACATCAGCATTGCGGACCATATTATACAAAAAAATATATTGGTGAAGGTAGGGAGATATACTGTATGTATGCAAAAACGGATGGAATAATGAAATAAAGATGGATATGGTTGAAGGGAGGAATATCTCTTGCTGTGTTTCATACGCCACTCAAAAGTCAAAGATTTAGGACATTGTTTATATGTATTGTCACGCATACTGTAAGTGACGGGAGTTTGCCCAGATCTTTTTTCACCCCTCACTCTCTTTAAAGAGCTCACTATGTACAGTAGGCAGCCTCCCGTTCTGCAGGTGGGTAAAAGGGCAGGGTTGCTAAATGTGGCATGGCTGGCGGCAAACATTCATCAATGGACCTCAGGCTTGTTCCGCTCTTTAAAACGAGACGTGGTGCTTGACTGCCAAGCGCATCGTTGAGGAGCATGCGAGAGCCGCTGTCTGCACTCTGCTTCCGTCATCACATGCTAGCAGCAAGGAGAGTGGCACAAGAAAGGGGCCATGCCACGTGCCCCATGGGCTCTAAAGGTGTGTGGAATTATTTCACTGTTTAACCGCCTGCCAGGAGACAAGCGCTGAAGAACTGCACGAGCTGCACCAGCACTTCCAGCTTCAGAAAACCAGCCATCACAACACAGCCGCCTAAAGGGAAAAGGCCGCTGTCTTGACGTAATGCCCCTGTTCCCAGCCAGGAAAGCCACCCAGACATCGGATTTTCGTGCTTGACTCACTCCTGAGGCTGGGCCGAAAGAGGGCCCGGCTGGCCGCGACTATAGAATGTGCTGTCGAGGAATCTGGAAGAGCTCCTGTCTGAGAACCATTTCTGCCACTCTGCCATCGCTATTGCTCACCCACTGAGTGCCTATTTGCCAGCTGTGCAGACCAGCACGTGCACATCCTCACTCCTTTCTTCCCTCCCTCCCCTTCCTTTGCACATTTTCTAAATAAAACTACCCTTTTTCCATAATACCCCATCTCGTGTCTGTGGTGCGCCCCAGCAAAAGATCACAGTATGGATATACAGGATAGTTGGATAGATGGATGGATGGATGGATGGATGGATGGATATACGATTGAAGAGTATAAGTAGATGGATGGTCAGACAACTCTACTCATGTCACAAGTTGTAATGTTTGTGACATCAATATTGTTTGGATGGATGGACAGAAAGATTAATGGTTGTACAGCTCTCTTACAGATTGCTCAAGTGCAACATTTGAAATATTGTTTGGATGGATGAATTCATGTAGGGATGGTTATGCAGATGGATAGAGCTCATCTTTTCATTTATCTTCTATATGGGTTATCCTGTGTACAGTACAAGGTTGAGGAGGCCTGGAGCCTATCCCAGAAGGCTTTGTAAATGGGTACACCAATCCATCACAGGGCATACACCAACACACACCCACACACTCATTACAGGCAATTTGGAAATGCCAATTTTACTAATCTGCAGTATTAGTTTGGACTGGGGGAGGAACCCAACAATAAAAACTCTATGCACACAGACAGAAATCAAACCCATGACCCTGTACAGTAGGTGCGAGGCCACAGTGCTATCCATTATGCCACCAGGCCACCTACATGGCTGGAGTGATGAAAAAAATGATTGGATGGTTGGTCAAGTAATCATGCTACAAGTAAATACGAGATAAAGATACTGGATGGATGGATGGATGGATGGATGGATGGATGGATGGATGGATTTCTCAGTGAGTTTCCTTAGGTTGCGCACACCACTTACAAGCCAAACATTCGAGATATAAATAAAAAAAGTTTGACAACACTAAGACTTGCAAGGACATTGAAAACCAGGTGAATTTCAAGAGTGCAGTCTAGAGAGAATCCACAAGTAAATAAAGTGAAGAACAAATCATCTCATAAAGCTGATATAACTTAGATTTGACATGTTCTCTCTGCAGAATATGTTTCCCTCGCAGCCACATTCTCAGCAGTGCATAAAGGTATAAAGTGTTTAAACATTTCCAGCATGGGTCTATGAGTTTCCAAAGTCTTGCAGCATCATTGAGCATGTTTTTTTTTTTTTTTTTCCTGCCACCCCCCACCACCACCACCACCATGTTTATAACTTGACATTTTGGTGCACTCAGAGTGTTGCTTGTCGTTAAACCACCTCAGGCAACTGTGTCTGTCTCGTTAGGCTCTTTTTCAGTGGGACCTTTCAACATGATTGCTATATTCCCTCAAATCTCAACTGTGCGAAATATCTGAACAAACTTCCGCAGTGACAAAACACCCCTGCAGATGTGTTTTTTGCACTTTAATTATAACTCAAGGAAGAAAATACTTGGCTTTTACTATCTACATCATTGTTACACGCAATTGAGGATCTGTCATGGACTTGTAGCCTAATCTCGCTGACACACTGTGAATCCTTCATGGTTCTGGACTTCCTTCCTCTTCTATTGTGTACTGCTGATCCATCATGGTCAATTGATTACATCTGCAATTGCTCTTCTCTTGTTCATCCCTACATTCACCACCTATTGAATCCCAGCTCACCAGGAAGTGAACCGGCCTCAATTTTAGTTTTTTATTCTACTGCTAAATTATATCTTTTTCACAGTGTCTTCATAAAAGATCCAAGGCTGTTATTGCAGGGCGGTATTTGTTTGTTTCTAAAATGAAATAGTTTTTTTTTTTTTTTTTAGACAAATGTCATTAGCCACAAAGATGCTGCATAGGCTCAAGTTAAATCTGCTATTCTGCATTTTGCATCCTCTTTTCCCCTTCAAGCTAACTTCTTATTAGGCATCATTCTCCTTTTTTCTTGAATATTACCTTCATTTTCCTTAACAATAAAAGTGAGGTAATTCCTAGTTATAAAACCTACAACTTGATATAATGTCTCCAGTAGGAGCCATTATAGCACAATGAAGAAAAAATAAAATAAAATTACAGTGTTGAAATGTCATGTTTATAAGTTACATACCCACAAGAGAGGCTCGAAAGTCTCACCAGAGTCTTATTCATTACAATAGTTTTTTGCAAGTGTGAATTATTTTTGCATTTGTTTTTCTAAGTCGTTGTTTCCGACTAACTCTAGTTGTAGGATGCAACTAATTTATCACTCATTGTATTTTAGGTGATTTTAAGGACAGACTTTGTTGAGATTTAATTAAAAAGCTTTTACTGATCAAAAGTTAAAATACTGTATAAGAGTCAAGTTAGAAAATTGGCCATTTATTCTCTCAGAAAACTTAAATAAAAATGTTCATAAGCCTGCATTACCAAGAATGGCTGGCTGGCTGGCTGGCTGGCTGGATAGATGACTGGATGGATGGATGGATGGATGGATGGATGGATGGATGGATGGATGGATTTTTTGTCCGATGTATGATTAGATGGAAGGACAGATAGATGGATTGGTTGCTGGAGGGATGGAAGAGTGGATGGACTGACACACAAACACACACATACACACACACTGTGGATTAACAGATAGATTTGTACAAACAGATGGATGGACAAATGTAGACATACAGTAGTTGGTTGAATGTTCTGACTGATATACAAATGGGAACAGGTGCATTGACAGCGTTAAATGGGTAGAAGAAAGAATGGATAAATAAATGGATGGAGGGATGGATGGAGGGACAGATTGACACATTTATACATAAATACAGTAGATGGATTAATGGATTGACAAACAGATGGAAGGATGGACGTATGGATAGGTTGATGAATGGATAGAGGGATGGATGGACAGATTTATAGGTGAATTAATAGATTATGGATAGACAGATGACTGGATAGAAGAATGGGTACGTGGACAGAGACAGATGGACAAACAAGTAGATTGTTGGGAAGAAACAAGAATAGAGAGATGGCTCAGTAGAATGAATGTATAGACATAGACATATATAGATCTGAAAACCTTCTTCTTGTTTCTATAGAATATGACTGTTCATGGATTTAACACTGACTTTTAATAGAGATTTATTGATAAGGTTTTGCTTTTATATCACACTGTAAAGTATAATTTACATAATTACTGCTAGGTGAATAAGAAAGAGCAGCAGCATTACTGTAAAGTGCTCAGCATATTTATCGCCTATTAATTTTGCACATTAACTGCAACATTTAAAAAGAGAAAGAAAATAATGTTGTAACTGTTTTCATTTATGCAAACATTTCCTAATGGAATAATAAATAATATTATGCACTAAACAATAAGCTCTGCCATATGTGAAATGAGGAAATCTAAATAAGTAGCTTTTTAAAGTGGATATATTAAGCAACTTATTTTAACAGGCTTACATAAACCTTATTGGTCTCCAAAATGTGTCTGTGAAGTTAAAACACAGCTCAGAAATTAAATGCATGAAAGAGCTGTAGGCGGCTAGGTTCGTGTGATAGCGGGCTTAAAGTCAGCATGGCCAAAAGTAATGTCGCTCCTCAGTTAGCGCCCATTCAGGAAGAGTGCCCATTCAAAACTTCCTGTGTTTTGGACGGCCTAATGGCATGTCTGGCAGCACATAATGATCTACCCACTGCGATTTGTCTCTCCTACAAAAAATACACCAAACTGTCAGACAAGGGAGAAGTGTGCAAAATGCTCCTCTCATGCGGTGTGTGCCCTTCCTTAAACATATTGACTTCACTGAGACTCATCTAACTCCGAGCAGCCTGCTGATATAAAGCTGCCACTGGACACTGACCGACGAATTAATTCAATTCAATTCAATTCAATTTTATTTGTATAGCGCTTTTAACAATTGTCATTGTCGCAAAGCAGCTTTACACAATCAAAAGAATTATTTAAGTTTGTATGGAATTTAAATGTGTATGAATCAAAATTAATTAGATCCTCACATTCCCTCTTGGCCAGTCACTGATGACCCTGAACCATGCCACCTCGCCAGCCAACCTCCACCTCCACCTTTATGCCATGCACAGGACAATTCACCACATGACCCATATCTCTACAATACCTAACTCCCCTTTTTCACAACTTTAAATAAAAGAGCACTAATATTACCATGGTGTGGGCATCCTGCATCCACTGCATGGAGTTTCACCAGTGAGTTTACAAGTCAGACCTTGCAACAGGATGGAGGCTGACTGGCATGCAGCATGAGCAGTAACAAAACCTGTGGCTCTTGTCTGGTTCCTGTCCTCCCTTCCAGCTGAGGTAATAGAAGCCATTACAATGCAGGCCCCCACTTCAACCTAAGAGATGATCAAAGCCCTGGACTGTGTGCCTATCTGGGCATTTCCCTAAGCCACACCCGAGGGCCTCCAGATTGGTCCATGGAAGCAGAAACCGAGCCATATGATCCCATGCACACCAATTCAGAACCACCTTAACCCTTTCCAGCTTGAGAACTCTGGGTCACTAGGCTGTGTCCTCTGGGAGAAACTTTCAGTACCAGCTTTAACCAAGTGGCTCATTGTTGGAGGAGTTCCTATCCCCATTGCTTCTAGACACAGAAAGTATGGTGACTTAAGCCCACCTGTCTGTCATTCCACAGGATGAGCAGCCATGCAGGCCTCTCCCGATCACCTGTGTCCATGGATATATGAGGGATGTCCCTGTCACAAGTAGACCGTGGCCCTAGTAGACTGTGCGACTATACTTGGGCACCAGGCCTAACCACCTTCCACCACCTAGGGAAAGTCCCCAGAAGTGCTATCTCTCTAAGCACTAAGTCCCCAAGAAGTGCTATTTGGGTTTGACCGAGACACTGTACCTGGGGTATCAAATTGGCCTTAGATTATTTAAGCTACCAATGAAGGTGGAAGCAGACTGCACCTATTCCAGCCAACAACGAAAAACAGGTGCTTCTGATTTAACCAGGAATAGCCAACCTGAACATGTGCGGTGAATGAAAGAGGTTTCAAGAGCTAAAAAAATTTCTTTACCAGCAACTCACTTCTTCGCGATCTGGACTTTGATGAAGAATAAAGATAAGCTGCAACTGAGTGATAGGCCGTTGCCATTAAGTGGGCCATAGAGGAGCTGTACTACCTGTCTGGTCGCCATTTCACCCTTGTAAAAGAAAGGTGAGATTTTTGCTACTACCTGCTCCACAACAGGCACCTCTTCTACTCTTCTGTCTCTTTTATTTTCCTCATTCATCAACTCTTCAAAATACTCCTTCCATCTACCCATCACCCTCCTGCCACCTGTCAGTACATTTCCATCCCTATCTAATCACTCTAACATGCTGCATATCCTTTCCATCGATATCTCTCTGCCTCGCCAACCTGTAAAGATCCACCTCTCGCTCCTTACTGTCCAACCTGGCATACAAGTCCTCATATGCTCTTTGTTAGACACAAGATGTAGTCCACCTGATGCTTCTGTCTCCGCTCTTATATGTCACCCTATGTTCCTGCCTCTTCTGGAAGAAAGTATTCACTGCTGCCATTTCCATCCTCTTTGCAAAGTCCACTACCATCTGTCTTGCGTTAGTCCTAAAGACCAAACTTGCCTAACACATTCTCATCACCTCTGTTTCCTTCCCCAAGATGTCCATTAAAAATCTGCATCAATCACCACTCTCTTACCTTTGGGAATGCACTGCATTACTTCTTCTAACTCACTCCAGAATTAAATCTGCATCCTACCTGTTGGGCATAACCACTAACAACATTGCTCATCACACCATCAATTTCCAGCTTTAGACCCATCAACCTTCCTGATACTCTTTTTACCTCCAGAACATTTCTTACAAACTCCTCTTTCAGGATAACTCATACTCCATTTCTTTTCCTATCCAAACCATGGTAAAACAGCCTGAACCCTACTCCTAAGCTTCTAGCCTTGCTACCTTTCCACCTGGTCTCCTGTAGACACAGTATATCCACCTTCCTTCTCTGCATCATGTCAACCAACTCTCTTGCCTTCCCTGTTATAGTCCCAGCATTCAAAGTCCCTACTATCACTCCTAAACTCTTGCCTTTGCCTTTCTCTCTCTGCATATAGACACATCTTTCTCCTTTCCTTCTTCGACCAACAGTAGGTCAATTTCCACCAGCACCCTGTAGCACCGGTGGCGGTCGTTGTAACCCAAGCCACAACAGATCCAGTATGTAAGTCCTGTTAATGATTCGCATAATTGATTCGGCAAATGTTTTACATAGGATGCCCTTCCTGCCAGAACCGTCCGCATTTATCCAGACTTGGGACTGGCACAAGAAGACACTGGATTGTCCCCCGCAGTGGTTGCATTGGCTATTATATATTAATGTCTTTCCCTAATCTCTCTCTCTATTACTGGTTCATCTTAACAACACTCAAACCTTTCCTACTCCAGAATGACTCTCTCACCTACTCTCACATTCTCCATTGTTAATCTAATGAGCCCATTTAGGCAGGAGAGAATCCTTTACCCTGGAGGATAAAATCTTTTAGAATCCTACTAACTTTTTTCAGACCAAAGAAGCTGCTTGCATGAGTAGTAAAATGTTACAACGTAAAATGAAAGACGTCCAGGTGACGTGTCTCATCTTTCAAACAACCTTACCTGGATGACTGAGAATCTTCACAGGCAACAGCATGAAATGTTTTTTTTTTTCAACTTTTTTTGGAGATCAATGTCAAGGCAGTAAAATACTTACGTAAACTTCTTACCTTATGAAAACTTCTAAAGTAGGCAGCTTTTTCATCAGGATATTTCTCTAATCGTCGTGGGCCTTTACTTGATGCCTTTTTGAACACGAGCCAGCATCGCCTAAAGATCTGTCAAAAACAGAAAAAAATCACGACAAATGAAATATATGCTTTTCAATCAGTATTAACACACTTAACTTCAGGTTTTTTTTTTTACATACATCACATGCCTACTTTTGTTACAGTTAGTCTTTCGGCTGCTCCCTTTGAGGAGTCGCCACAGTGGACCATCCGATTTGCACACAACTTCGCACAAGTTTTACGCTGGAGGCTCATCCCAATGCAACCCTCCCATTTTATCTGGACTTGTGACCGGCAATGCATCTACTGGCAGGGGTTTGGGCATTGGGTGCAAATTGAACCCAGGCTTTCCACATGGCAGGTAAGAGAGAAACCTACCACTGAGCCACCAATGTCCTCCTACTTTTGTTACAATAAAATTACAGTATGCGCCAAAATATACAGTACTGAAATGAAAAGACGAACAATAATTCCTTGTTGTCATCTTTGAGTTTATTTCTTCTGAAAGAAACTAACATACACACTATTAGCATGTTTATTTACCATTGTATGGATAAAGTTTTCAAAGTGTGTGTGCACCACCTCGCTGTACAGTGTTCATATTGTTCACATCGATTCTCAGACATATCCCAAAACAAAGGTTGCTGCAGACTCCTGCAAAAGGAGATTTGCTCACATAATATTGACACAGTATACTTCCAGAATGGTGAAATTTCGTAACAAAAGACAGTGTTATATAGACATAACAGTGTTACTTATTATGTGCCGTCTTATTAAATCTCTCTCGGAATTGGAATTGAAATTCCAACCACTTCCTTATGAGCGGAAATAATACTCAACTATGAATGCTTTTTTTTTTGTATTCAGGGTCGCGGGGACCTGGAGCCTATCCCAGGAGGCTTAGGGCACGAGGCAGGGTACACCCTGGACAGGGT
>JAOVVA010000027.1:6180418-6191756 GCA_028565275.1 Leiocassis micropogon | reverse complement strand
GGAGGTGCAAGGTGATAGTGCTAACCACTACACCACCGTGAACAGGTACTAAGCTTGCCAAAAAAAGTTATAAGAAGGGGAGGTGCAAATCAAGCAGGTCATCATATGGTGTGGAACGCCACTCTTTTTACTTTGCAGATTTAAATTAAAATTTGTGGCCGCAGTTGCAAACCTCCATGACCTAACAAATCTTGAGACAAAGAACGAAATATATTTAAAATGCAAAAAATATAAATAAAAATGTAATGCAACTGATCTGCATTTTACAGCTCCTATACTTGTTCAGATCATAAAAACAGTCACTTCCAGAGATTGTGGTACACAGTACTTTGACAAATTAGAATTGACTTATTTAGACTGGAAACAATGCAAAAGTTCAGGAAAATCCCTTAAAGTAAAATGGGCGTTCAAATCAAACTGGGACTTTTGATTGTGCAGAATAACAGAACATAGTTATAAGAGGAAAAACTACCTTTATTTCTCTATATAATCCCCTGCTACACTAATACACTTATTCCAGTACCATAAATTTCTAATTTTTTCTCAGTATGATCACACTGCCTGCATCACGTCTGAAATTCCGTGAATGTTCATAAGAACGACTGCAGTGGGTTTTCGAGCCACCTCGACGGGATCGTCATTCACAGACGTACGTCCTTCTTTAAAACGTTTTCCACCATTCAAATGTTTTACTGCAGCTAAGAGTCTCATCACCATACTGTGCTTGAAGTCTTTTGTAAATGTAAATCGGTTTTATGCCTTCATCACGCCTCAGTCTACAGTAGGTATTTGGTCTGTATCTATCACATGACTGAGTCAGGCTGCCGCTGATGTGTGTAGTTCCATCTGTGAAAACAGGCATGCATTTCAGTTTAATTATGAGATGCAAAAAAAAAAGACAAATCAATTGCAATGATTCCGACATCTGTGAGGCAATGAACATCTTACAGACAAATTCTCCAGCAAGACCGCTCAGTGGACAGCAAATGACTGAACACTCATGCAAATTGACAGCGAAAGACATTCTGTCATGCAGAACTGTACAGAACATACAGTAGGGTAAAAAAAAAAAAAAAAAAAAAAAAGGAAAAACGGAACCCTGATATAATGTAAAATCCTTAAGCAGATTCATACCAAGGTGAAGATAAATATAATGTAGTGAAGGAGTTACTGTTCTCTAAAAACACTGGCAGCATTTCCTTTACTACTGATTGCTGGGCATGGGCTTAACAACTCGTTTTATTGACTATAAAAGAATCCAGGTGGTGGTGAGTGTGTAAGGCACAGTGTGTAATTCCCATAGAGGAGAGTACACATTTAAGACATTCCAAGCTGCACACTCGGGATGTAACTGAGTATGAAGACATTATTCAGAATCAGTAGATAATGTCTTCTATATAGATCTAACTACAGGTACAAATAGGGGGTGTATTGTTTGTTTGCCAGTAATGATCAGGTCATCTGCTTGAGAGGAGAAGTTTGCAGCGGAACTCCTATCCCAAGCGACACTGGTATTGAAACTGGTATCCCAAGTGACACAACAAAGAGGCTATTATTTTACTTTGGGTGAGAGTAAAGGGTCAGAGATTACACAAACAATGTTCATAAATACGAATGCGTGTTGCATTAGGTATTTTATATCACAATGGGTGAAATAAGGCCACTAGTTTTTTTTTTTTTGTTTTTTTTTTGGGCGCGGGTGCAATTAAAAAACAAGTCTAACGTAAGGCTTCAGTTTAGACCAAATAGGTCCTTGAGCAGTGTAGCTGAGGCTGAAAAACTGTCAGAAGCCAGGCTTTATTCTGAAACTGCTGGCATTTCTACCTCTGCTTTTCCCCAGTGAACTTGGAGTCATACACTGGTATGTTATTAGAGAGGAAGGGAAAAAAGGGAGGAAGGAAGGAGGGAAAGGGAAAAGGAAGAACAGCAGGAAGGAAGGAGAAAATAAAACAAATGAGGGAAGGAAGGAAGGAAGGAAAGAAGGAAGGAAGGAAGGAAGGAAGGGAGGGAGAAAAAAGGGAGAAAGGAAAGGAAAAAGGAAGAATGGCAGGAGGGAAGGAGAAAAGAAAGAAATGAGGGAAGGAAAGAAGGAAGGAGAGAAGGAAGGAACGGGAATTTTGGGTGAGGGGAAATAAAGATCAGGAAACAAAAACGGACGAAAGAAAGTTGGACAAAGGAAATTTACTTGAGAATGAAAGAAAGAAAGCAAAAATAATAAATAAATAAATAAATAAATAAATAAATAAGGAATGAAGGAGAGGGAGCCAAAGCAGTGAGCACAAAAGGAAATTCGGAAAAACATAAAGCTAGGATACAATTATATAATAGTACAGTAAGTAAGTAAGAAAGGAAAGAAGAAGGAAGGATGGAAGAAAATAAGCTTTAAAGGAAAGAAGGAAGATGAGAGAGAAGAACTTGGAACAAAATTAAGTAGTAAAAATGGGAAGAGGGAAAGAAAGAAAGAAAGAAAGAAGAAGACATTATTAGAAGAATAATGAATGCAGGCATTCTAAATCATGGTGCACCATAGAAAAAAAATGGTAAAAAAAAAAAAAAGTATAAAAAATGTAAGGTGGGAAGAATGGAAAGAGAGGCAAACAAAAACAGAAAAAGAGACATAGGAAAATAAAAATATTAATAAGCTCAAAACACAAAGAGAAAATAGAGATAATGAAATAATTGTACCAAGAAAAACAATCTAAAAATGAAGAGAAAGAAAGAAAGAAACCCTTCGACCCACACGTTGAGTTTAAATACTAATTCAGATATTAGTAACACTGAGCAGAATGGGGAAAGTGACACTGCACACACTGCAGAGATGTATACGCTTATGCACAGTTGTATCCATGGACGCCTGTCAAACTTGAAACTGCTAAAAGGAAAGTCGCATCACACCTCGCCCAAGTGCACAGCCCATTTAAGAGGCTCACGCTTGAAATCCTGCATTCCCACGCAGCCACCATGCATCATGCACACAGTTGGAGAGCTGACACATCTTCTTCATTCAGACGGGTCACGCACCAGGAGGATCCACACAATGAGAGAAACAATATTCGATAGCCTTGAGGACATTTTCCCAGATGACTGAGAGAAATGAGGTGGTATTAAGATGACTTGCTGACCCAGGCTGAAGCCTGAGAAAGCGCCAGTGCAGATATCGCCAGTGAAACCATTTACACCAACTGCAGAAGATAAAAGGCCAGGAATAAAGGCAGAGAGTCAGAGTGTCCTGGGAACCCAACTGTGAAACAGATGCACCTGAAAAGCCACACTGCTGCGTCAGAGCGGCTGGAATAGACAGGCAACCCTTCTGAGTGCTGGTGACATCCCACTGTCCAACATCCATCTCCCAATTGCCATGTATTTAACCCTGAAGGGAACATTTACGATTAAAAAGGGAGTGAAGCTTTGCTGAACAGTGTTGTCTGTTCATCAGCATGATGACGTCCAGGAAATGTGCCTTAATTAGCATCACAGGATATTGGATTTTAATACCAGAGATATTTTTTTTACTTTTTACTTATAAGTGGTGTCCGGATCACAAGTCGAGTTCATAATGCAACATGTGAACGTCTGCTGTATGTGTGCTTGTGATCTGCATGTTAATGCAAATGCAAATAAACAGAATAATGGACACGAATCATACCAAAGCATTCCTAATGGAAATATACTACAGCTTGCACTTGGTTAACAATGTTAGCATTTGTTGCTGTGTTTTTTTTTTGGATTTTTTTTTGGCTAGCATGTGCTTCCTCTGAGATGTGTGAAGCCAGCCAACTGTAGCGTTCAAACTGCTGCTTATGCTGCATCACTGGGCAGCGTTCCACTCTCAGAGGCAAGTGCTTTCTGCCCTTTTCTACTTTCATGAGCTGAAAACCACGAATGTTTGGCTAGTCGAGTTGTGAATCATATTCCGTGCGTCTATTAAATTCAATCTGCCTTTTTTTTTTTCACAAATTTGATCTGATTAACTAGCATATAAGTTACAGACATCTGCTTTCTGCAGAGTTCTGCTTTCTACCCTATTAGAAATAGTGGCTTAGTGGTTAGCACTGTCGCCTCGCATCACCAGAGTCCGGGTTCGATTCCCACCTCGGGTCTGTGTCCATGAAGTTTCCATGTCCTCCCCATGCTTGGTTGGTTTCCTCCAACAGTCTGACATGATGATTAGGCTGGCATTCCCGAATGAGCATGTATGTGCATGAATAAGCATGTATGTGGATTGGCACCCCGTCCAGGGTGTAGCTTGCCCTGTTGCCTAAGTCTCCTGGGACAGGTTTCAGCCACCCCATGACCCTGTATAAAGGATAAAGCTGTATAGACGATATTCCATGAACAGGGTTTGAAAGTATCAAAAACGACTAAACGTATTTAATAATCATTGAAATACTTTGTAACTTGTGTTGTTGATTGTTTAAATGTCATATCTTGTCCAAATGCTAACTCAAATACAAAGAAAACGATATTGCATTTTACAAGCACTGGTGGCCAATTTGAAACTATTTAACAGTGGTACAGTTACAGTAAGTCCCCTACATATAAATATTCGAGTTACAAACTTTCGAAGATACAAACATGTATTCGCACATGATGAATCGCGGAAGTTAGATCACATGTCCAGGGTATACATTGTTCTGTGCGTGCAGTGTGCATCCCGAGTTGTCCAGATGCCATTGTAAAAGCAGCGGCGATGAAGCTGGTACTGCTAAGAAGCGCCAAGCAACAACGATAGAGACAAAGGTGAAAATACTGTAATTGATGGCAGCAATGATAAAGTAATAAAAGATGGCAGACATATCTCGTTCTATTAACATGAATTGTTTAACCATCGATACAATTCTAAGGAACAAGGACAAGATGATGAAACATGTTAGTATTATACTGTGTATAGTGAATTGTTAGTATCCTAGTACTTAGACAATGTTTGTTAGACTTACGAACAAACTTGATTTACGAACAAGCTCTTGGAATGGAACTCGTTTATATGTTGGGGACTTACTGTACCTGAACAGTTTTATCGTAAATTGATTCTGAATCAAGAACTGACCTATTGATTCAATGAATCAAATGAACCAACAAAAGGTTTGATTGAACTTTTAATTTAATCGCACAGCTCTGTTGGCTAATGTCACTGACAGAACAGAGAGAGAGAGAGAAAGGGAAAAAAAGACAGAGGGAAAATGCCATCCCTCTCACACAGAAAACAGAGCATTTTGCTTTTTTTGGCTGCTAGCCATGGATGGATGTGGCATCATCTGTAATCAAACTTGCAATCTCTTGCTGATAGGGTGAACGCTGTTCTGTTTGCATGCAGAAGCTCCTGAATCAGCTTCTGCTTGGTGGAAAAGATGACTAGACAACTACTAAAAATTAACAGCCGTGCAATCATTAAACTCTAGTAATAAATGTGATGCGTGTATCAGACTACCAATACGGAGATGCCTCCATATCACTTCTACATAATCCATTCTGTGAAGGTTCAATTTCCAACCAAGGAATCTTACCTTCCTTGTAAATTACACCAGAATCTTAAGGGGATTTTTTATTTTTTATTTAACCGCTTGATGTTTGTTCCTCTTGCCCCAGACTTTAACTCATTTTAAAGCAGAGATGTCAAAGTCATATCCTGGAGGACCAGAATCCTAGAGAGCTTTGTGTTTACGTCTTCTAACACACCAAAGTCAGCTCAGGGGGTGCCTTGGGAAATAGTTAATGAGTTGAATCAGGTGTGGTAAATGGGGTAGAAAGCAGAACCCTGTAGAGAGGCGGTCTTCCAGGAAACGTGTCTGACATCCAAGGTTTGCAGCGTCTGTAGCTTATGTGCGATTATCACTGTCGAGATTTTATACCACAGTGCTGCTGAATCTGCCATTTTGTTCGGTCATTCTGAAGGTGTCGATTAATTTTTTATACCCGCAGCTCTGACTTTACTTCTGGATGCAGAGCAAATAACAGGTTTATATTAACGCGCGTGCTCAAATGCATGATGATAGATTTCTATAGTAACTAATAATTAACAGAAGAAAAAAAAATATTCATATTCAAAAATATATTCACAATATACAGAATAATATATTGTATTAATATATTACAATAAATTGAAAAAAAACATAAGGAATTGCCGCTTTTCATATATTGAGAAATACATTCAAATATATATTTTAATAAATAAATATAAGCACTAATTTCTTATATATGGAAATGTATTATTTAATATATTGCATTATATTTTACAATATATTGCCTTTTTCTTTCTTAAGGGTAAATAAAAAGAGTATACAATGATGAGAGAAGAAAATCTATTTATGGCTGCTAAACAGTAACCAACTTTAAATGTCACCACGTGTAAACTGAAAATATGTCATTCTTTAATAGAAAATGCAGTAATTAGGTGAAATAAAACCAATAATCATATGACTGGTAGAAAATTAATGAAACACTTTGAGGTGGGCTGTTACTAGAAAACTATCGACTTTAGGGAAGTAACAGCTAGGGGTCCAACGGATCACAAAACTCACAATTTTGGATCACATGACAGGTTTTTTGGCTTGGTGCAGATCATTTTTCGGATCAGCAATAAAAGGGGAGACATATAAGTTTTCAGTTACTTTTTATTACTTAAAGGACACTTAAAGCAAGTGAACCTTTGCCTATGGTCTTAAATAAAAACAATATTCACAAAGTTTAAATAAAATCCTAAAACTAAATACTCAATACTCCAATACTTTCCAAATAATTTTTTTTTCAACTTTATTTGATTATTTAAACAGGAAATATTTTTTTCATTCATTCTTGTTCAAAAGATGAAGGTCAGCACATTCTTCCTTTAAACAATAATGAATGAAAAACTTAGACTAATTTGATTTTTAATTATCTTTGCAATAAGCAATAAAGTAATTATAGTGAAACAAAATATGTGATGTTTTTGGCCCGCTTTTTATCAGAGTGGGTGGATTTTCAGCACTGCACAGTGGGGGTTTGTAGGTGTGATCTGGCAACCATGCCGTGCCCAAAGTAAATGGAACAATTAAGAGTTTTTGAACGAGTGAAAATATGCTCAGTTGATGTCCATGCCAGAGAGCTTGAGTGAGTGAAAATATAATTTGTGTGTGGAAGAAAAGTTTTTCATTTAGGATTGGGCCCAAGTATAACAACATAACACCATATTAAACTTATTAAACTTTGCACCTATTCCGCAGTCAACGCAGGTCCGTTACACCACTACAAACTGCTTCACATCAATCCACATTACACCCGTCACTGATAATTATTATTATTAGCAGCCTACTCTGTTATAATTTACACCAATCAGCCATAACATTAGGACCACTGACAGGTGAACTGAACAACGTTAATCACCAACTGTACACTAGCAAACTGGTGACAGGGTCATGGGCATCCAAGGCTCACCCATAACCATGGAAACCAATTGCTCGCCTGTTTGGTCCAATCCAAGAGAAAAGCCAGTGTAGCCCAAATCATTGAAAAAGCCAATGCTGGCCACGAAATTAAGGCACCAGAACACCCAGTGCACCACCATCCACCACACAGGATCCAGCAAGCAAAGAGTCCAGGGCCACCGACCCAGCCTCTAAACTCATCGAATACCAATCCGATCAAGCACCCATGCGATGCATGAACAAACAAATCTGATCCATAAAAGCCCCAGAGACCCTGTGAAGCCATGCCCCATTGGGGCCGAGCTGCCTAGGAACAAGGGAACCCCAAAACTTATGAGGTGGTAATATTAATGGTTTTAATGATCAGAGGTTTTTTTATCACTTGCATAATGGAGTTTCAGATCTGTTCATGGAACATTTTAATAATAAACGACATTACAAACTAAATGACAGACAGGTTTTTATACCCAAGTCCCATCCCACACAGATGGCCATGCAGGTAATATACTATATGACCATATTCTTGGGTTCCTGCTAGAACTACTACTTACTGTATACAGCTTCATGTTTAAACTTACAAACATTTCTGGAATTCGAAAAAAAACTTTTTGCATATTTTGCATATTATTGCAAGGTTTATTTATAAAATGTAACTACGCTTAGACTTCCAAGTCTTCCCAGGGAAACATATTGAACTGTCTTTGTTGTGGTAATCACACATATGCTACAGAACAGATGAACGCACAGAGAGGCAAAGCTGAAGATGACTGAGTTTTCCTTTTGTCCTCTTTTCCCTTGTTTTTCTCACTCTTTGCTTGCTCTGTCCTGCTTTTCCTTCTCCTGCTGTGTGAGACTGAGATGAGCTAATGAGATGACCTTCACCTCTGTTGGCTAGTGACTGGTGGAGCACAACACACACACACACACACACACACACACCACTCTGAAATGTGAAAAGGTCAGACATTACTTTCCAGTATATTTCCGGTTTGTATAAACATGCACATTGCACATATTTTTACTCAACATATATTCTGTTTAATCTACTGTATATATATGAAATTAAAAATATTTAGATTTTGAAATGTGATTTTGAAAAAAAAAAAGAAAAGCAGTGTAAATCTTTTCAATGATTAAAAAAAAAAATCTAAAATGTTAAATATTTCTCTTGGAAACACAGATGCCCATTAGATGGCATATTTGATTGGCATCAAGGAAGAAAGAATAGAAGGAAAAGTAATAGAAAGGATGTAAAGAAAAAGAGATCTATGGAGCAGAAGTAACAGAAGTTGAAGATGAAGAACAGGAAGGACAAATCTATAAAAGAAGGAAGGAATTTCAAGAATGGATTGGACAGTGAAAGCAAGAAAGTGACGAATGAGAGGAGAAAGAAAAGAAGGAAGGTGACTAGTAATGTAAAAGAGGACGAGGTGGAAGTGAGCAGAAGGAAGGTAATTAGGAAAGAAATAAAGTTAATTAAAAAGTCAAGATGAATAAAAGGACATACTGTATATATGAAGGAAAGGACAAGGTTGGGGAAGGAAGATAGAATAATAAACTACATGAAGAAAAAGAAAGAACGAACAATGGAAAAGGAAATAAGCCACTGAAGGAAATAAGTGAGGAAGACAGCACTAGTCACAGTAGCATGTATCCAGACAGACAGTAATCTGAATAGCGAGCTCAGTCATTAATGCATCACAGTAATTGAATAAATTTCATGAATTTTACTTCAATCTGTGTAAAAAACGGAAAAATCAGGCCGGTAATTTCTCTTCTGTTGGAGGAGAAGGATGAATGCAGAGGATGACATTTACATCAGAACAGAGATTCATTCACATATTTATAACTCATAACTTTATGAATCATTTACATGTGTGAGCTTTATGTCTGATTTCTCCTGTTCCGATCTGAATTCCTTACATGTCCGTGACTCCTCACGCTACTTCCTGTAGTTCTCTCTGGGTTTGCTTAAGCCCGGACACAGCCCATGTCAATGTTTTGCTCCATTACAACATTCATCAGCTGTCACTTATTCAAGATCATAAATCAATACTAGAAATAAATACTTTCATAACAAACCCGAGATGTAATCATTTAAACACATTTTAGCCTTAGATCTGTCAAGAGTGATTTGTTAATGGGATGGATTTTCACGCAAGTCTAAGATTAGTCTCTACAGACCACTGTTAATCACATTTAATCAGATCCAGGGTTGCCAAATATGCCAAAAGTACCCTGTTGACACTTCAAATGCAGAGCAAAATTTCTAGCAGATACCAAACCACTCTCAGCATGTTTATATTCATCTATCAGTTGCTTATTAAACTGTCAGGAAGCTGTTGTCTTATATTTATAATGTTGCACTTCCAAATTAATATTATACAGTATTTCATTTTTATCCCTCCCATTTCTCGGCCCAATTTTGATCAGCTGCATATTAAACCACAGCTTAATTTGCTAACTGTGACACATGCTTCCTTTGAGAGAAATGAATCCAGCCATATGCGTGCTACATCACAGAGCAGGATAACACCTTCAGAGGAAAACGCTATCCGGCCTCTTTTACATACGTACATGAACTCAGACATGTCACTGTGATTCACAAGGGAGAATGAATATAATGCCACTTGTGGTATCATACCCTGTTCAGTTCTGTCACCAAAATTCACAATTCAAAATTCTAATTATTATTATTAATGCAGATACAAAAAAGTAAAAAGTATGTGAACGCCTGACCAGTCACACCCATATGTACATATGGAGCATCTTATTCCAGATATGGAAGATTTCCACTCAACATCAAAAGCAATAAGAACATTAGTAAGGTCAGGCAGTAAGGTCAAGACAAGGAGACATGGTGTGCTGTCAGCGTTCCAGTTCATCTCAAGGGTGTTCAGAGATGTCAAAGTCAGGGTTCTGACTTGCGCAGGTCACTTGAGATTTTACAATCCAACCTTGCATTTGTGACTCACAGTGGGACATTTTCATGCTAGAACAGGCTTGGGCCTCTTTGTTCCAACAAAGATAAATCTTGATGTTAGAGCATATAAATACATTCCAGACACAAATGTGAGGGGCATAGTCAGGCGTTCACAAACTTTTGGTCATTTAGTACATGTCATAAATAAAGAACAGGCATCAGAAAGAAAGTAAACCAGCCCACTTTTACAAATACCATA
Source organism: Leiocassis micropogon (assembly GCA_028565275.1). Classification (NCBI taxonomy): domain Eukaryota; kingdom Metazoa; phylum Chordata; class Actinopteri; order Siluriformes; family Bagridae; genus Leiocassis; species Leiocassis micropogon. Next base: position 6,181,174 of record JAOVVA010000027.1, on the reverse strand, counting down.
TATTTATCGTTTACTATGAATCTTAACAGGCGACTAAGTGACCAGTTTTGATAAAATTCACTATTTTTCATTTTGAATTTCATGATGAGATCCTTGATTTTTACTCCTTCAGCGATGTAAAATTTAAAATATAACTGGGCAGCGGTGGCTCAAGCAGTTGTTGAACTTTTGCAAAAACACAAGAGGGTTATGATCAGTAAAAACTTCAACAGGTTGTGAACTTGAACCAACATAAACTTTGAAGTGTTGTAAAGCTAACAAGAGGGCGAGGGCTTCTTTCTCAATTGTACTGTAGTTACACTGAGAGCGATTGAATTTCTTAGAAAAGAAGCACAAGGGGTGATCGATTCCATTTTTATCTTCTTGTAACAATACAGCACCTGCACCAGTACCACTAGCGTCAACCTCAAGTTTAAAAGCAAAAATTGGTGCACTACACAACAAGTTCTTCAAAGAATCAAAAGCGACTTGACACTGAGGGGACCATACAAATGCAACAGCTTTTCGGAGGTTGTCAGTAAGGGGTTTCACTACACCAGAAAAATTCCTACAGAAACTTCTGTAGTATCCGGCCATGCCTAGGAAGCGTCGGAGTTCTCTTTTTGTCTGAGGTAAAGGAAAGTTAACGATGGCACTGACTTTTGCTTCTACCGGTCTAACGGTACCCTAACCGACTTTGTTTCCTAAATATCTGACAGTAGCATGGCAAAATTCACATTTGGCAAGATTTAGTGTTAAATTGGCCACTTTAAATCT
>JAOVVA010000027.1:6170281-6180318 GCA_028565275.1 Leiocassis micropogon | reverse complement strand
TTTCCTAAATATCTGACAGTAGCATGGCAAAATTCACATTTGGCAAGATTTAGTGTTAAATTGGCCACTTTAAATCTAGTGAACACTTCCTCTAATGTCTTCAAATGACTTCCCCAGGATTCTGAATAACACACAACATCGTCAAGATAAGCTTCACAATTATTCACATTGGACAATACTTTACACAACTAACGCTGAAACGTGGTTGGAGCAGTCCCAGGGACCAAAAGCTAACACCTTATACTGGAGAAAGGCATCTGGAGCACGTTCTGTTAGTGGCACTTGCCAATAACCCTTGAGTAAGTCCAATTTAGTTACAAATGTAGAACTTCCAATTCTATCAATACAATCCTCAATTCGTGGGAGAGGATAGGAATCTGCCGTAGTGACCTGGTTAACCTTTCTATAGTCTGTGCAGAAACATGAAGACCCATCATCTTTGGGAACCAACAAACAGGGTGAGCACCAGGGACTAGAGCAAGGTACAGCTAAACCATGCTCCACAAGGTAGTCGGTTTCCTGTTTCAGTATCTCACGCTTTGGAGGGTTTACACGATATCCATTTTGTTTGATCGGACGATGATCACCTACATCAATGTCATGCTGTAAGACAGAAGTTACAGTAGGCACGTCTGAGGAAAGTGATAAAATTTTTCAATTAATTGTACCAACTCATTTCGAAACGATTCAGATAAGTGAGAGAGTTTTGAACTTAAAGTAGCAATAAGTTCTGAATTCTGTAAGCAAGGACTGGATATGGTGGCACTGCCCAAACGAAGATCCTCCACACATGGAGACTCAGCAGACAAAACAACTTCTACAGGAACTGCTACAGAGGGGCAAGTGGCTGGAGAAGATCTAGAATTTTTAGAATCTGAACACGAAATGTATGACTTCAACATGTTAATGTGGCAAACACAGGATTTTTTGTGCCTTTCAGGAGTTCGGATAACATAGTCTATATCACTTAGCTTCTCCTGTACTTTATACGGGCCTGCAAACTTCGCTTGCAGAGAGGAACCTGGCAAAGGCAATAACACAAGCACTTTATCACCAACCTTGAAAGAACGTCTAACAGTCTTTTTGTCATAATTATCCTTCATTCTGGACTGTGAAGAGAGCAAAGACTGACGAACTAGGTTCCAAACAGAATGCAACCTTTCACGAAATGAACTAACATGATCTAGCACATGGGTGGGGGACTTAGAAGAGGGGACCTTAACAAGAAGATGCTCTTGAAGCAACTTTAAAGGACCACGAAGGGAGTGTCCAAAGACTAATTCAGCTGGACTAAACCCCAAAGACTCCTGCACTGTGTTACGAACTGCAAACAACAAAAGTGGAATGTAAGTATATGCTGTGTAAAGGAACTCTCACAATCCCCAACTCGATTCCTTGAATCAACACATCAGACCCACAGCTAGACTAAGAAGAGAACGGTAGCGTACTTGCTAAAATGAACAACTGTGCCGCACCCGTATCTCTTAAGATACACACAGGTCTAAAATCAAAATCAGAATTACACAAAGCAACAGCTCCATCATAAACGAACGGTTCAAATGTTGGGTCAACAGAGTTTAATGGCTCAGAAGAGGGAACACGAACGAAAGCTACAGTCTTAGATGCATTTTGAGCTTTCCGCTGGTTCTTTTGCTGCAGTGCTGGACAATCAGCAATCAGATGTCCTTTCTCATGACAATAATAACATTCTCGAGCTGCCAAAAGAGGGTCGGACGGTTGTTCGTCTTTTTGTGTACGCTTAAAATTAGGACGATCTACTGAAGCGCATGCTAAAGAACGTGGTGACGAGAAAGCAACTTTGTGTGTGAGTACAAATTCATCGGCAAAGACAGCAGCAGCAAGAGAGGAAACTTTCTGTTCGTCCAAATAGACAATTTTTCCTGAAATGCAATTTTTAAACTCCTCCACCAAGATTAACTCTTAACTGTTAACAGAGTAGTCTTTTCTCGAGCAAATTCAACAGACGTTTGACTGGGGAATTTTACATGTCTTCTGAATTTTTGACGATAAGGCTCCTGAACTAACTCATATGCACATAACACTGCCGCTTTAATCGCGTCATAATCCAAACTTTGTTCTAACGTTAGAGCGGAGCACACCTCCTGTGCTTTCCCTAACAGTTTACACTGCAAAAGCAAAGGCCAAATATTCCTAGGCCACTGTAAGGTGGTCGCGATGCGTTCAAAAACAGTGAAGTACGTGTCAACTTCACTCTCTCTGAATGACGGAACTAACGAGATTTGTTTGCTAATATCGAACTCAGAGGAACTTACCGGTGCAATTTGCGACGCTGCAGGGAGAGGAGAGGATGCACTTACTGGAGCAGGAACTATATTCCCTTTTGCCTCTGGAGAGGGACTCGGAGGTTGGCCATTCTTTAACTGGAGCTTGAGCTCTTTCAGACGAACATCACACTGCATCTCAAGCTCAAGAGCTCGGACTTGTAGCAGCTGACTCTGATATTGTTGGCGACTGAGTTCTAGCTCTAATTCTTTCAAGCGGACCGCCAGTCAGTATGAGGAACGATAATATCAAAGAAATCCGCAATCAGTAATAAATCATCCTTACGGCACTTTTCAAATTGTTCATGTGTGGGGGCGATTGTAAACTTATCCAATTCAAATTTCGACGACATCACGCAACCTGATTTTCCTCCCACACAAAGTAAAAAACCCCAGGCAAACAATAAGTTGAATGACGCTAAATTTTCCTTGTTTTGCTGATGGACGAGCCCCCAATTTCATGTTACGCCCCGTCTAGGGCGAAGGCGCAACATGAAAGAGTGCAAGGACGCAGAGGAGTTTAAAGGCAAAAAAGCAATAGTTTAATAGAAAAACAATGATTTTTACAAATGGAAGTGGGGGAATTGACTTCAGGAGCCGACCAGGCCAAAATAACAAACAATAAGCAACTAATATTGAACCCTCTAAATTCCCAATTTACAAAAGAAAAGAAAAGGAAATACAATAAAACTTCCCTGTACATAAAACAATCAACAAAAGGTTTCAACAAAAATGGCATCGGTCTCCCTACCTCCCCAAGCTTACAATATACAGTATTCACAATCAGCAACCTAGTCCAAACAGGGCAATCCAAAATTCAAAGTCAAACAGGCCATAGTTAAAGTTACAAATAATTGGCAAAAAACACGAATAAGTAACAATCTCTCACTGTAACACTCAAAATGAACTCACACAGAATCTCAGTCTTACTAACACAAAACAGAGCAATGAGGAGTTTAACACAGCAAATAAGCACAAAAAAAAAACTGAAGCAGGAAGTGATGGTGGGATCTTTATAGGCAGCAGTAAGTCACCTGATCAAGCAGGGCGGGGCACGAGTTAGAGGGCAGGAACCAATCAGACATCATCCTGCACAGAAAGACACATACAGCACTTCCCAAAAAAAAAAAAAACAGAACAAAGACAAATAAATTTAAGGGACATAACCCAGTTGAGGCTGTGGGTTACTGGGTTACTGGGTTACTGATCGGGTGGTTGGGGGTTTGAGCCCCAACACTCCCAAGTTGCCACCGTTGAGCCCTTAAACAAGGCCCTTAACCCAATCTGCTCCAGAGGCATTGTATCCTGGCTGACCCTGTGCTCTGACCTTTGCTTCCAAAATTGCGATATGCAAAAAAATTATTTCACTATGCTGTAGGGTACATGTGACAAATAATTGATCTGGGCCTGTATTTACCAAGCATCACAGAATCACTCCATGCAATTGCGGTGAAAGTTAATTTGGGCCTAAAAATATTTCTACCTCAGAGTAGGACATAAAAGTAAATTCTATAACTTTTTACTCTTACTTTCAGGGAAGAGTTGGACTGCGCCAAGGATAGCATATGACATCACTATTTATGGGACTGAGAGCCGCAGGAGAATGCTGCAAATTATAGTAGGTGTTGTAATTTTGTAACTGTGGAAAATAGAAAAGAGGAAATCAGCGCCAGTTTTGTAAAAGCTTTTTGCACATAGACAAAACTTATAGCTGCATTACGTTATCCTAAGCAGACTTCTCCAGTCACAATTGTTTCAAGCTGTGTAGGACTGTCATAATCTAAAGAAGATGAGACCCTTTTACTTGTTGAGGAGTTAGTAAAAGAGAAATAATTAAAGGATAATTCTGTTCTTTGCTGACTTCTAAAGATTGAGTGGATAGCAATTTGTGAAACCATCAATGCCACCTGTCAGTTTGCCACACGTACCACTGAGGAGTGTGAAAAACTTTGAACGGTGAAATTTCATCTTATAATGGAATCGCAAAATGTGTTATAAAAAAGTATGACATTTTTTTTCAAACGTGTCTTTTATGAGCTTAGTTTTACTTAATGTTATTAAAAACATCTTTTCTCTACATGCGTCGCTGCCTGAATGCCATTTCCTCACTATCCCTAACCCTCTGAAGCTCCCCTACATTTTGGTGGTGATGGAAGTGATTTTCTACTTTAAGAATCATAAGAAATGGCTCTTACTCCTACTTCTAAAACCAGGGCCAAAATTGCATCACTCTGAGAATTTTTGGCCACTTAGGAGCGATATCCTCCTGGCCTGAGATGGCCTGTCTCTGTCTAAAGAAGGATAGGACAATCTCATTTGAACATCAACATGGCACCGGTTTTACACCGTCCCATTTTGTCTGGGCTTGGGACCGGTACTGAATCTAGTGGCTGGGGTTCAGGAATTGGCTGGGATTCGAACCTAGGCTATCGAACCTATGACTAAGCCACCAATGCCCATTCTATAGTATGTAAAGTATATATTATATAAACTGGGCATATTAACCGACATAGGTCATTCAAATTGGACTCTTTAACATAGCCTTCATCACAACTGATTCACTTGTACTTCATTGAACCCAACTCTCAAATCCTCTTTGAAAATCCGGTTTGTCCCAGTTGAGGGTATTCGACTGCATGGTTTGTCTTCAGTACTGGTTTCTCTTTCTTTAAACTTTTTCTGTCACGGTATGCCAGGTCATGCCCACGTCTTGAGCCAAGAAATAATCACCCGCAACTCCTTTCCACACTCCAGTCGACTGCTTCTGTTCTGCTGCCTTATTCAACGTCTCGAGCCCACCTGTTCCTTATCTCATTTATCACTCTCTGCTATATAACTCTCTCACAAACAACCATTTTTTGCCAAATTATTGTGTGCTTGTAGCCCAGTTTTCTCGTGCCTCTTGTCGAGTTATTTCGTCTTGCTTTCACGTTGCTGACTCCTTGCCCTTGTTCACGTTTCTCGTCTCATGGATTGGACCTGATTCTACACTGACTGAACTCTCGGCTTTTATCTCTTCCACCCTCGACTATGAACTCTCCTGACGATCTGGATAAATTATCACACTGACTGCATTCACGGCTCTGAGCTCCCGTCTTGTACCCATGCCGAGGTCGAATTGCGTCAGGCCATCGCCCTGCAGGGAACGCAGCTGGACGTTAATCAGCAAAGTCATTGGGGAACCGCAATATGGGACGCTAATGATCCTAGCTGCACAATATTTGTCCGCTCCCATTCAGACAGGGAGGCCAGCTGAAACCTCAAGTCCTCTAATCAACTCATGATCACGCCATAGGACACCATACCCATGAACAGTTCCTGCCTGGAACACTAACCTTTTTGATGCACCCTATAAAGCCTCCATTTTATTTGAGAATGCCAACCCTCTCCAGACAACGCTGCCAACCCAAGGCCCGTTAGAGGTTAATAAAAACTAAAATATGTCCTGTCCTGAAGTATGTGACACCAGAACCATGCTCTGTGTCATGCTCTGTCCTGTACTGTAAGACGGCTGAATCATGTCTTGTTGCAAGCCATGAGATCCCTAAATCGTGTCCTGTCCTGAACAATGCAACACTGGAATCATGCTCTGAGTCATGGATTGGACCTGATTCTACACTGACTGAACTCTCGGCTTTTATCTCTTCCACCCTCTGTTCTGTCCTGTAAGACAGCTGAATCATGTCCTGTTCCGAGCTCTGAGGTGCCGGAGTCCTGCTCTACCCCGTACTGTGGGACACCCGAATCATGCCCTGTTATCATCTCCAAGGACCTCGTTCAGGGCCCGGTCCACTCCAAAAGCCCTGCTGAGGCCCCAACCTGCTCTGAGGACCTGTCATCAGTTAGACTTCCTCTACCCTCCACCATGTTCCTGATAAACCCCCCTTCCTGGTGTCCCAGACCAAGCCTCTGGTCTCACGCCTACCATCTTCATTCGTCTGTGAGCATGACGTCATTTCTATGAACATTCTGTAGTGCAATGGGAGACCATTTGAGATTGAGAAGGTTCCAAGAGTTGGGTTCAACAATGGTGGAAATGCAATTTGACTAAAAAATAAATAAATAAAACTTATACCCACTTTTGCATATCGTCTGGTGCAACAATCATACAGTTAAACTGATGAAACTCTGGAAATGTTAAATAAACACAGGGAATTTTACTGTTTGTATGTCCCTGAGCCAAACAAAACTGAAAACAACAAAACCCAGGACCAGGGCTGTTTCTTTTTAATAAAATACACCATGTGTCAAATTTCCTTCTCCTAACCAAAGAGTGGCATGCAGCCATTCTAGGTCATCCTTTAATGTTCAAATTTTTTACCATGCCTTTTTTACTTCAAAAAAAAAAGAAATCAAAAACACTTCCTTTTACATGTAAACACCGTTTTTGTCAACCACTTTAATAAAGTGCCTGCATTTCATTGCTTTGTGCTGCTGAGCTCTTGTGTCTGCGTTTCATTTCTGCTGTTTTTCAAGGGCCTGATTCATAATTAAATAGTGCATTATAGAATGGAGGTTATTCAGTAAGCAGTCTTTGATATATTAGTGTGCAATCAGAGAGATACAGTCCATATTTAATAAAATAAAAAAAATAAAAAGAGAGAGAGCATAAGAGAGAGACCGAGACAGGGTGGACCGCACCTTTGAAATGCATTTAGAAATGACAAAATACTCCAGAGTGGGCTAAAAAAAAAAAGTCAGAGCAAAATGACAAATGAAAAAAGGCTAAACATTAAACGAATGACATTGCATTAACATCATAGCAAATGGCATGACCTGTAAGCAGTAAAATGTTTTATTAGGGATGCATCAGTACCCATACTAGAATACTCATTTACTCATATTCATAAAAACACTCTGACATTCATGCCCATGACTCAGGTTTGATGTATTTTAATGCGCAGATGTCTCAGATGGCAAGAAAGGCAGCAATTTTTACATATTTCATCACGTATTGTATTATAAACGATGCCAATCAAAGCGACTCGGACTGCAAACAGTTCTTTGTGAGAATACGTTACAGGTTCAAACAATATCTTCAACTGAGTGCGCAAGGGCAACAAACATAAGTGCACACAGCGGTATCTGTAAGTGTCGCCATTATTAACGAGCACACACAAATGCATGCCCAAGTGTGAATCAGTGAACGCACTTTTTCTGCTGCGAGCACGGAGCCTTGAGATACACACCTGCTCGACACGATCTACACTTTGCTCCAGATTTAGGGTGCAAATCACTACACCTTGTGCTTACTTTTTCCTTGTTCAGCATGCTCAGGTCAGCCATTCACACATTCTTCTATTACAGATACAGGGGTACCTTGGCATAGAAATTTTATCCGTTCCGGAAGCGAATTAGTTCTAAGGGCGAAATTTCGTATTGTGAAATCATATTTTCCCATAGGAACTAATGTAAATGCATGTAATCTGTTCAAGCCACCCAAAAATATTACCAATATTACCCATTTTCAACACTATAATTATATATGGCTCCGTTTTCTCCTTGCTCCTAACATTTTTGGGACCCATGGTGCTATGTCTTCACAAAATCCTGCACAAAATGCAAAAAACCACAAAGAAAAAGACTTCGCTTGGCTTCCCATTAAACGCAAACTGAAAATGCTTCACGTGCCAAGGCAAATTTTCGACACAAATCTTTAAAAAAATTGTTGCTAGCCATAGTCGTTCTGTCATCCTACAGTACATATCTCTCCCCATGGTTTCGGTATGTGAACTGCACATTACCTGCAAAGTTAAACCATAATACTGTGAAATACAGTTTTATTCATTCTGTATATATGTAATTATATCTGTGTCTCATTGATGAGTGGAAGAGAATTTTGCCTGCACATACACAAACACACACACAAACACACACATTATATTTTCCGCTGTATTTGCACTCACACAAACGCGCACTCTCATGCTAATCTTTTGCTCATCACAGTCGCCAGATCACACCGAATAGGATTGGTGCTGAAAACCTGCCCTGCTCCAATTATAAATAGGTCAAATATCAAATCAAATTCAAATTTTATTTGTCACATACACAGTCATACAAAGTACGATATGCAGTGATACGACCGATCCTGACCTTAAAATCTAAATTATCAATAGAAATAAAAATAAATTAGTGAATGGAATAAAGAATAAAATATAAAAACCTTCTTTCTAGAATGGTGAAAAACTGCAGAGAAAAGAACAAAATATAAAATAAAAATATAAAATATGGTACATAAAAAATATATTTTTTAAAAACTAACTGTACAAAATATACACAATAATGGCTGTACAAACATGTAAAATGTGAAAAATGTGCAAGAATGGGCAAAATTTAACGGATATAAATGTCCAGAAAGTAAAAATGCAAAAATTATTATATCATCATAATATCATTACTAAGACTCATATTGTGCAATACAAGTATTTTCTTATCAAAACACTGACTCCAAAATCTCACTCACTCACTGTCTATGCCGCTTTATCCCGTATACATAGTCTCGGGGTGACCTCGAGCCTTTCCCAAGAGACTTAGGGCACGTGGTGGGGTACACCATGGACAGGGTGCCAATCCATCACAGGACTACAAAATTATTATTTTTTTAATATTTCAAATATTTAGCAATTGGTGGGGCGAACTATTTGCTAATCTTGTTTGATATGAGCTGTGCTGTATGTAAACATGTGATGCTGAAGTTAAATATTCCTGATAACATGACTAACAGTTTGCTAGCATCCAACAGCGAACGCATGGACACGAGCTGAAACAAGATTCCTAGCCGTTTAGATAAAGTCAACTTTTATTACATCCTCTTGAGACCCGAATGTCCTCATATGAGGACATGACATTTTCTCCCAGCTACACCGTCTATATATCCTTGTACCATCCTCATATGAGGACTGTGGGTATTATTCTGTTGCCAAACCATGAGGAGAAATGACTATGTACACTTCAGTCCAGAGGTTAAATAAAGCTTTCATGGATAGAAAGATTAAGAAGTACGACTCAACATTATTCTTAGTTTGAAAAAGAAAGTGTAATATCAAATCAGGGTATTTACAAAATTGTGATGTTTACAGAATTGCAAAACAAATCGAGTCAGTTTATCAAGGTAATGTGATAATATCTTATCAGATGGACCCTAGTGATCTCAATCCCTATTACACTGTATATGGCAGTCCAGACTCCGGTCCAGATCTGGACCGCACAGTAAGTCAATCTAGACCCCACAACTCGTATTAGTTATGCAATTATGCAATGTAATACATTGTAAATTTACTTCTTTGAAATTAAAATCTGAAAGGGCTTATTAATAAATTTTATCCGGAATATATCTCCTGAGTTATGGCAAGCTTGACCAGAGATTAAGGTTAAACGTAACTGTTTCCCTGTTTGACCTGTATGACATCACAGCTGACGAGCCTATGACAGAGTTCAAAGGTTGGCTAATAGGTGCCCGTTTAAAACTTTGCCAGTTAATTGAATGCACTGTGCCATTTCTCATCCTAGGCTGCTATGCATTTTGATAGTCTTCGGGTCCATTCACATGTTGCATCTTTTGTGTGCTTAATTGTGTTATTTTAAATGGAGACAGGCAACAAGCACACTCACAGTAGAGAGTGACACCATAGTGACACTTGTGCGATTTCTGATTGCCACAAATGCATCGCAGGTCATGTGACAAGCACCATCCAATCAGCTTCACTCTTCCTGTCTCCCTGGTGAATTTCTTCA
>JAOVVA010000027.1:6120757-6149874 GCA_028565275.1 Leiocassis micropogon | reverse complement strand
GTAGTTGGTAGGAGCCTCTCCTGTCTGTCAGCACATTTTGGCGTGGTATATCCACTCTTTCTGTTGCTAGAAAATTTTTTGAGATAATAATAAAACAATAATAAAAGACTGCAGTTGCACCTTCTATAGCTGCAGTTGCAAGACAATGTGTAGCTGCTGCTTTGGTTCAGCTGGATCAGGAAGAGCACGAGAGATAACATGATAATCTATGCAAGAATTGCAGATTAAAAAACATAGAACCCTATCTGCAAAATATGCAGAAATATCCAGATGTACTGTAACAATCAAGAAATGGTGAAGAAATGAGCTGTTATCTCTTGAAAACTAAAATAAGGAATCGTACGGCGCACATGCGTCTTTTATATGGGCCCCGTAAGAAACACCACAAAAATACACAAACACTGCAAACATGACGTAGGAATATCGGCTGTAAATGATCCATTAACATCGTACGTGGTTGTTAGGTTGTTCCAAAGGCGCTCCAAAGGTGGCTCTATGAAGAATGGATTTCATGCCACATGCTGGCATGAAAATTTTGGACAAGACCATCCACCTGGCAACGAACTTACGACAAAGCTACGAACACTGGATTCTTAAAAGGCTGCGTTAAAAAGATTTTAGGAAATGCTCACTTCGTATGGTGTTAGTAGCCATTCGTATGGGTATTTGTGACCGCTGCTTTAGATTAGATTAGATTAGATTAGATTAGACATGCACAGACCCAATGAAATGCAGTTAGGATCTAACCAGAAGTGCACAAGTGGCCTATTTACAATAAATAGCAATATGATAAATAAGGGTATGAGTCCAAAGGGGTGAGAGTGATTGTGAAAATAGGTCAAGAAAAAAAATATTGTATAATATAAAGTCTTTTTAATTACAACAATTCTTGGAGATCATTGAATTTTAATTTTTAATTCCCTTAGGTACATGATGACTCCTTATGATTCTACAGGAATGCACCGTTTAACCAAACATTTTCCCACACAAAGGGTACGCATCTCATGTCTCATATACACAAATCACTCATGTATATTTTAAGTTCTGTAACATTATTAACACTACAGTAACCCACATAGGTTTCTTTCACATATAACATGGTGTTCGAACAACGTCCAAATCACACAATGTTCTATTTCACAGAACGTATCACAGATATTAAGTGACCTATACCTGTCATTTATTACTGCTGAAGTGACTGCAATGGCAGTAACAGAGTGTAAACATCCTTTTATGTGGCCTTTAAGCAACATTCTCCAAAAACCCTTTAAACAGTTTTTAAACCATTCACGGCAGCCGCTGTTTTTACGTAAAAATTGAGATATTTTTACATCACTGATTGTGTGATAGAAAGATGCTATGCGATTGGTTCTTTACAACTTGAACATCTGGCAGCTACGTGTCATGCTTTGCTTAAAACCTAGAACTTTACAGCTTATACAATAAGGTTATATAGGAGGTTTCAAAATAAATGTTTTGGTATAGACAACCTTGCTTGCCAGAGAATAATCATTTTTTGAAAGTCTGAAAATGACTTTTTAAGCATTCTGTTCAACCTGTTCATATAAATTAGGAGAAACAGGGTTCACAATGCCTACATGACATGTATTGGTTAGGAAGGTTTGTTTAAAGCAGGGCAACATCGATATTCGTGTGGGCCCTTAAGCTAAAACTTTTAATTTGTAATGTATTATTATTATTATTATTATTATTATTATTATTATTATTATTATATAGACTATGCACACATAATATTTTATAAGGAAAAGTATAGGCGATATACCATAAACTGGTATTTGTGTAACATTGTTTGCACAGCTGTCCTACACTATGATGTTCATAAAATAAAGTACTAGATTAAATAAGTACATAAAGTGAATAATTTATTGATTAAGACAACAAATATGTGCCATCACCACTCCTACTGCTTTGTGGCATTCACTCAAAAATCACACTTTAATTGAACTACATAATTTTTTTCCCTCCCCTTTTTTTAGAAATTATTTTCTGGCCACTTCCAACACTCAATGTTTTGCAAAAACCATTGATCTCAGACCCTAGGGCTTTAACGCCACCTAGTCCCTATTATATTCTGGGTCTGGTTGAGCTAAATGTACTCCTGCTGCCTGGCATGATGTTGGTGCCTGATGCTGACACAGTTCTGCTGCCATGGCTCGACTTACCCTCCAGACCTGCCTGATTGATCCTGATTCATAATACTTCATTCTGCTTGCAGCTTTAGCACTTGGGACTGATGCTTTCTATTGTGCATTGTACCACATCGACACCCTAAAGATTTAAACTTCTAAAAACAGCTTGTGCCCAAGGAGCACTCTTATTTCAGTGGATAATGTCATCCGGATATTGATTTGTTATATATTTTTACCCAGGAACTGCTGCCGTAATCATAAACCTGCACTCATACCAGGACACATTTACATATGTTTGATCCTACCATTCTTTAAGCACTCTTGAAAGAGAAAGTCCTAGTCCTTCTAGAACAAGGATGAGGCAAGGCTTTCCGATTTGCCAACAGATGTGTGATCTCTTGCTAGGTTGAAAACCATTTATGCATACACATGGAAACCATCATGCTTCTGTATCGGATATCATGATGTGGGCTTAGGAACACTGGCAAACCTTTGTCTATTAACACCAATTGTCGCTGCATTTACAAATACAATTTAAGGCTTAAGAAAGCCATACAGTACAGAAATTGTCCAGAGGTGTCCAAGACTTCTCGGAGCTCTGTCTCATCTGAGATGGATAATGACACACTGGAAACGTGTTGTGTGGGCTGATGAGTCAACATTTCAAATACTGTAGTTTTTGGAAACATCAGCCATCATGTTCTCTGAGTCAAAGAGGAAAAGGACCATCCAAGCTGTTATCAGCATCAGGTCCAAAAGCCAGCATCAGTTATGTGCCAGTGCCCATGGCATCAGTAAATTGCATATCTGTGAGGGCACCATTAATGCAGAAAAATATGCTACATACTGTATGCTGTAGCAACATATGCTGCCATCCAAACACCATTCTTTTTCAGAGTCATCCCTGTATTTTCCAGCAGGACAATGCCAACCGCATTCTGCTTGGATTACACATCCATGACCACTAAATGCAGAGTACAGGTGCTAGACAGGCCTGAATGCTTTAATTGAGAATGCGTTTTGCATTATGAATTGTGAAATATGGCAACAATGACCCCATACAAATTGCAATTGGAATGGGGGAGACTTGCTTTGAAGTTTCCATCGTTGGAGAGATACTGTACTTACACAGGGTTACTAGGTTACTAACTAATCAGTCATCAGTCAAACATAGTTGGAAAGGTTTTATTTATTTATTTATTTTTAATGGAGTGAGATGATCAGTCCAAGTATTGAAGAAACAGATATGTCTTGAGTTGTCATTTAAAGTTTGTCAAAGACTCAGCTGTACGGACATCTAGAAGAAGTTCATCCCACCACCTAGAGGCCAGAACAGAAAAGAATCTGGATAAATATCTTCCCTGAGAGATGGTGGGACCAGCAGTGCTGGAGGATTGGAGGGAACGTGGTGCAGTGCATGGTGTGATTAGAGCTGAGGGATACAGTAAGTGGGTGCTGGGCCAGTTTTAGCCTTGTACCTTGACCAACTGCTGTCCAAATGCTCAAAAAGTGTGAATATTAATGGTTTATACTGTAAGCTCACTTAGCGGCATACTTAGTGGTTAGAACTGTCGCCTTGCACCTCCAGTGTCCGGGTTCAATTCCCACCATGGGATTTGTGTGCATGGAGTTTGCATGTTTTCCCCATGCTTTGTGGGTTTCTTCTGAGTACTCTGGTATCCTCCCACAGTTTAAAGACATGCAGTTTAGGCTAATTGGAGTTCTAAAATTGCCCATAGTGTTTTAATGCGCATGTGAATTTTGACCGGAGGTCAATCACTTCAAATCACTTCCTTGTGTCAAAATAAAATCTAGGCTTATTAGATCTAGTTATCTTAGGTACTATAGCTTTTTTTCTCTTGCCGCTGTCACCTCTGACTTGCTTATTAGGTATCTGAATAAAAATCTACATCTACATGCTTTGGGACGATGGGCCTCATGCAAGAAGTGATATATGAACAAATGTTTGTTTTTTTTATTTTATTTATGATCATGGCTTTGTTTGTACCTGTTCATTTCTAGGATTCACCAATGCTTTCTTATTTTTGCCCTTCTGTTAGATAAGAGAAAATTTTACGAGTGGCCCGGAGCCCTCTTGCCAAGATAAGGAAAAAAAAATCTCCCACTTTCACAGTCGGCAAACTGTTTGTCCAATCCATGGAAACAGTTTTAAAACTGAGAAACATAAAATTGCATCAGATAATAAAATCTAGCTTGATGCTTGCATGCGTTCTGCTTCTGAATGGCTTACAGATTGCTGTCAGATGATTTGCCATCCAGGGCTTACACAGAAAGCACGTTTTGTAGAGATGGCACAGGTTTGATGAGACAGATGAATGGCTGCTGAACTGTTTTGGATTGCCACGAGCATTCTGAAACACATAATTATGAAAAACACCATCGAGTTCAACTGTTATTATAAAAACCCTCAACTTTAAAACTCTAACACAGGTGACGGAAATTATGCCCTTTGCATCCATGTGACATCAAACCACTTATTTTATTTCTTCATTTGCGTCACTGGGCTAACATTGCATTCACAGCATCATAAATTTTATGCCATTGCTGTGCTTTTGATTGACCTGTAACACTAGTGCTCATGTTCTGGAACACATTTGCTAAGTTTCTGGAACACATTCAATAAGTTTATTTCAAACTACTTTGATCTCACTGCTGTTATAGTTATTCTTTTACTTCTTAGTATCATTCTTTGTTGGCATATCTCCAATTCTAGTCCCCGATTTGCACATGGTGCATCAAGCACCTCCCCTTGTATGGTATCTAGGGGTGTTACCTAGGCTAATTACATGCTGATCACTCTCAGGCTAATTACATGCTGATCACTCTCAATCACTCATCGTCTATACTGCTTTATCTTGTATACAGGGTCATGGGGGCCTGGAACCTATCACAGAAAATTTAGGGTATGAGGTGGAGTACACCCTGAACAGGGTGCCAATACATCACAGGGAACACACACACACATATATACACACATTTATTCACACACTATGGGCAATTTGGGAACGCCAATTAGCCTAATCTGAATGTCTTTGGACTGTGGGAGGAAACTGAAGTACCTGGAGGAAACCCACCAAGCACAGGGCGGAAATGGAACGCAGACCCTACAGGTGTAAGGCCACAGTGCTCTTCACTAAGTCCCTGTGCCGCCTATTCTAGTCCTATGCACCTCTAGTGTAATATCATGTGAGATTTATGATTCCGCACACCTGAGTAAGAGCAGACTGGGATGGTTAAGAATGTTTGGGGAATCTGAAGTTAACTTCTTTTATTTCTTCTCTTAGAAACAGGAAATAACAGAAAAGTAATAGAAACTGTAAGAGGAGTTTTATGAGAATATTGCTGCATGAGGCCCGGTGTATGGCATTATATAAATTGAATTGAATTAGATCTGAAAATTTTCTGATTGTTTAAGAACTTCTTCAAATAGCGTTTTATCTGTTCGTACAATGTTGCAGAAACACGAATGCTTCATAATGTTAATATTTTTGACTAATGCTGAACTAAGAATTTTAGATTCCACATTGAACGACCCAGTCTTAGTTTGCAGCTAAGCTATACAGAGTTATACAGAGAGATGAGTTTGTACAAACACATCGGAGGACAAAGTTTATATTCCCTAAAGTTTTGACATTTTCCCACTTTCTCTGTGTATTTTTAATGTTCATAAAAGACATAATGGCTACATGCTAGATCACTAACCTCAGCCCTTTGCTAACTTACGTCCCATGTGCCTAGCAGCAGTGTAATGTAAAGTGTGAGAATGTCTTAGTCTTAATGTATTTTTTAGAATTATACTGTATATTCTGTTATTGTTTCATTTGTTCAGCTTTGTTATATTATTTATGTTAAAATGTAAATAATGTCTGTCATTTACATTAGGAATTTGCATAAATCTTTTGTAAACTACTTAAAGTTCAATGATTTAGATTTAACTAGAAGTCACAGAACCTTGCAACATTTTTCCACTTACATTCACAGCTCAGACAAGAGAAGCTGTTCATAGTCCATCCACATTCCATGTTTTATGCATATGTGTCTGTGAAATTCATTGTCCCTGGTTTTAATGGCCAACTATTCATTTAACGTCTTAGCAGTTGTTACGGTTCAGCACCTCTAGTTGATTTATTGACATGAATGTATGTGGCATGGTTTAGGGTTCCCCACTATTAGCGGTGAAGACCCTTACCACTACCGTGTCACGAAGGTCAGCATTCCAGTGGTGTTCTCAGTGTCAACTTCTTCTTTCACCTAAATCACACAAATGTTCACTTATAGCACTGGAGACTTGGTGTTGATGGAGACTTAGACATCCTTGTTTACATTTATAATACATTTCCAAAAGCTGTTATACAGATGGAGGAATAACAGATTATGAGTAAAACATTTTCTCATTTTAAATTATGACATTATTTACATTCATGTCATTTGGCAGATACCCTTTATGCAAAGTGGTTTTGCTTTGTATTCTCAAGCAACAGCATCCTTATACTCTCAGAGTTGATTTCTCAAATATTGTGTGGTGTAATGTGCAGTGTGATCCGTTCAGCTAGCTGAGCACTGGTCCACTTTTGGCTTTTTAGCCGAACATCAATGCAGGAAGTCAGAGGAGAAAGCACAGCAGTGGAGTGTTGTGGGAAAAATTGAGGACCTTGAAAAGTCACGCATCTACAGTGTGGGTTAGTTGCAGAGGTAGAATGGGGCCAGACTTGCCATGAATGATTTAGAGGAAGCTACAAGGGTAGCCCAGTGGTTAAGGCATTGGGTGACGGTTCGGAAGGTCCTACAGTAGGTGTAAATCTCACAACTGCCAAGTTGTCCCTGTTGGGCCCTTGAGCATGGCCCTTAACCCTCAATTGCTCAGATGTATAATGGGATGAAAATGTTGCTCTGGATAAGGGTGTCTGTCAAATGCCATAAATGTAAAAAAAGCACCTTATTAACTGGGGAAAAACTACTATGGTAAAAAAAGAGCTAGAAGTTGTGGGAAACAATTATTATTATTTATTCATATTTACCCTAAGTTTGAATGCACTGCCAGATGGGGTGTTATGAGTGCTCAGTTTTTCTAAGGTATTTTTCATCAGAAAAATTTTCATTAGTTTTCATCAGATGAACTGCCATTCATGTCCACCAGACATACTGAGACCCTTTCCAAAACACAAGTTTTTGGAAAGGATAGCATGAGGTTAGTGTCATCAGCATATGGTATGAAATCCCATATGAGTATACAATATGACATATCAAAGAGGGCCTTGTGGGACACCTGTTAAAAGTCTGCATGGAGCACATGAGGACACCCTCTATGACCATACAGCCAGATAAAAAGCAACCCATTGCCATGATGAATCACCAAGACTTGTTAGAATGGATAATAGAGTCTTGTAATTAACTGTTTTAAGGCTTTGGAAAGGTTGAGGTGGATGAATATTATATATAATCTGGTTTTGGCATTTATAAAAGACATACATGCCAGTTTGGTTTTAGTTTGGTTTTAATTCTTCAATGATTTACACATTAAAGAACTCACATTATAGCTATATGGCGATGAGTTATTGCCATATCCGCATACTGTCCTGACCTCACTCCAAGCCATTTCCACATGTTTGGTCCATTAAAGGAATTCCTGGGAGGCCAGCATTTCAACATTTCCTGCATACTGAGATGATGTTCTACCTCGATGATATCCGAGCACTAGTGAAACACTGGGATAAATGCATTAGATTAGTAGGGGATTATATGAGGTAGTTTTTTTTACTCTCATAACTGTGTTCTGTTAGTCTGAGGCATTACAACTCATACATGGGATTGTAATGCCTCAGGAGCTACAAAGGAGGGCAGCAATGAGCAAGCCTTTTTAAAGTTTAACTCCTCATAATATCTGCCAGTCACTGTTTGTCATTAATGGTTTACTGAGATAAAACCCTAAAATGTACACGTTGTTCTATGGAGACCTTTAACAACACCTAACACTGCCAGATGTCTAGCTTTATGGTATTCATATGCCATAGATACAGTGCATTTTGGACCTGTCAAAACTATGGCAAATTTACTTTAGTAAGATTGTAAATATACTTAATTCTATATAAAGAGTTTAATATAAGCATATACATTTTTCCATTCTTCATTTTCATACACCTTACATTGTACTCAAGTGGAAATTCTGCCTTTAATTTAAGTATGATGATACTCAACTCATTCAACTCAATTAACCTAACTAATTCAACTCAAATTGGACGACTGAGAGTCTTTATCAAGACTTTGCACAACACTGCAAATTATGATGTTTAAAGCCCCATTTATTCATTTGTTTCTTTGTACAAAATTAGAGCAAAATTGACTGTTCTGGGTGAAAGAAATAGAATGCAATCACTTACTCCTGTCAATCACAGCAACAGCAGCCAATCACAGGTGTTTGTGAGCTTGGGTATTCAAAAGAAGGTGGTAGTTAATGCCTTGACTGAGGTTCATGGTATATGATGAGTCCGAGATGCAGTGTGAATATTTCAGCGAGATAGACATCCTGTACTTGTAAGAACTAAAAAATTTAAACATAAATAAATTGGTACTTTTGGGGAATATGAGAACATTTTGTTCATTTGATTTTGATGTGTTAAAAGACGAAAGCCAAGCAGCTGATGATACACTTCTTGTGTATGGAAATCATGAATCATGGTTATGAATATGAGTTTAATGATGAAAACTCAAAATGTGCCTGCCACAAATTTACACGTTTTGTGCTTCGTGCACATAGCACAGGCGACCAGAGCGTGCTGTAATTTCACAGATTTGTTAGTGTTAAGGAGAACTGCAGAATGTAATCAATGAGCAGAGCTCTCGCACTTAAACATTTCCAAGACCTTCCCGTCTAAAAATAAATATAAACGGGTAGCTGTTCTTTGTTTGGAACAACGGTGCTGCTCAGGTTTGGCTTGATTTTGATTAGGCGGAAACGTTTAGCAATGGGAAAGAGTGACCAGTTTCCATCTTAAAACAAAGCAAAGCTTCAGATAAAGAATAATACACAGCGTCAGTTATGGCTGAAAACGTGAACTTTGTAATGCATGTGTGTGGTGGGCAAAAGTACAAAATAAACTTGTTCAGAAATCGAGTCTGGAAAGTCGTCATCATCATCATCACATTCATATGTCTTCATCTTTTCTGTATTTCTACTCCATTTTTATAAGCATTAACCTTACTGGAATCTTTCAAGAGCAAAAAATGCATATTGAAAATCATATTTTTACTAGCAAGCTTAAGCACATTCTGATGACCTTCCACTGACATAATTATTAATGTAGCCAATTAATTCTATGCTACACCTAGATCTAATATTAGTAAAAAAAAAAAATTTATTTAAAACCCAAAAAGTAAAGATTCCCTATAGGGATCGGCACAAACACCCCCATGAGGATAGGCATATCTAACAATTTTGTTTGACCTTGTGGGGACATTTGGGTTCATGCACCCCATATACTTCCCACCCCCTTCCCCTGCCCCCCAATACACACGCACGCACACACACACACACACACAAACAAACAAAACCATTTCCAGGCTGGCTGTTGGTGCTTTTGGTCTAAGTCGTGCTAAACTCTGAATGGGTTGGATATAGAGGTGTGTTTTCCATGAGATATTCGACACCAGAAGCTGAATTCAGCATAAATCCAAACCTGGTGCAGAGCTGCATTAGTGAACCAGAGGACAGTGAAGAGAAGTTTATTCACATTTTGGATGTACAGTTTTAAAGCACGTTGCTTTCAAGAAGCTTTATAATCACTTCAGTGTCACATAGGAGCCATATGAGGACTTTTAACCTGCTGGAGAAGATCTGAGGATTTCCCACTCGTACGTAGATGGTTTAATGTCTCTCTCTCTCTCTATATATATATATATATATATATATATATATGCGTGTCTGTGTGTGTGTGTGCGCGTGCATGTGTCTGTGTATGTATATCCTTTATTTCTTTTTAAAAAGCAGCATTTAAATGCAAATTTAATTTTTAGCATTCAATTCAATAAGTCTATTGTATAATTTTTTTTAAAAATTATTATTTCTGCTTAGCCGGCAACTTTTTGGATGTAAGCAACTGAATGAACAATTTCATGTGTCACGTTATAGCTTTCAGAACTTTCCAGTTCAGATATTTTGCTGAATTTGCACATTCATCAACCGTTCTCATAGCCTGTTCCTTAACTTCAGTTTCTCCAGGAGAAGCTGGGTTGAGTTTACTCATTTGTACATTATGTTCACATCTTTAGGAAGGTGAATGGAATGTGTAATTTACTAATCAACAAACCACATTGTTCTTGTTTCTGAGGAATCTATAAAGTAAACAGAGCTAAAACTGTTCATTTTCATTTTAATTTTAGACCATAAACCTCTCAACCCACATTTTTACCTCTGGCCTATAGGCGCTCTCATCTCCCTCTTCTCTCCCACAGACACTGTAATCCAAAGTTCTATCTCCTGAAGGTCAAAAGTCATCATCATGAGTCCCACATGGCTAGGAGGACTTGCTCTTGTTTTTTTATCCCATGGCGCTTTCTCCATGACTCTCTTTAATGCCACAGAGCTGAGCTCTCTTTTGGAAAAGTATGCCAATGAAAATGAAGCAAAACCGAGAGGAAAACGGGCAATCAGTGCCATCGATAAACAAGCCATCCTGGACCTGCACAACACACTCCGAGGTCAAGTTTACCCACCCGCGTCCAATATGGAATACATGGTATGGAACCGGAACATGAATGTTTATACATAACGTGTATGTAGTAAGACTCAAAAGTCTGACTGTTCAGGGCATAGACTAGTGAACAACTGAGTCAGCATCAGGTGTCAGGGTTTATTATTGCAGTGTTTTAGGAATGGAGTGTGTGAACAGAATGTTCAGAGGGAATTTAGTTCTAGTCAAATACATGATTCATAACAAAGTAACAGAGATCTGGTGAGTAAAAGGTTCAATAACAGATGTAATAATAAATGTAGAGTTCTGAACAATACTGGAAGACCCAGCTAAGCACATTTCTTGCAAGACACTCCTCATTCCTTTTTATTGCCTGTGAAGCGTACTACATATTTTTCTATGCACAATGCTGTTATTGTTTTTCTCTGAATACTTTTTAAAGAACTATACTTAAACTCTGCCTTACCTTCATTTTTAAAATGCATGAAACGTATTACATAATACATAATTATCGCCAGTATTGATTGATTCAGGACTTGGAAATGCCAGAACGTATCAGCTATAAGCATCTATGCAATGTGCTTACTTTGTAGTATGATTGTTTGTATTTATACATAAGGGATGGACCAAAAAAAAAAAAGCAAAAAAATTGTCATTTAAAAGGCCATGAATGAATAAGTCCCACCCCATTCTGAAGTGTTTTGTATTCCTCTTTTACCTCAGCAGTGAATTTCTTATTTACTATGTTAACAGTTACATTTAATGTTGTGGAAAAAGTTCATTCCTGTTGTCACATAGAGTATTTTATAGCAGCTTTAAACAGCTGTTCCTTTACCAGTCACCCACCCCCATCTGCTCTCTCTCTCTCCATCTCTCTCTCTCTCTCTCTCTCTCTCTCTTTCAGTCCATAAGACAGAAATACAAAGTTTATGTTACAGAGAACCTGCAGGGGGCATTGGTGGCTCAGTGGTAGGCTTCTTGCTTGGGTTCATATCCCAGCCAGTACCCCACACCCTGCTGCTGGGTTTGAAGGGCACGCTTGGTGCCAGTCCCAACTCCAGATTAACAATAAAAGGGTTGTGCCAAGAAGGGTATCTACCATAAAACCTGTGCCAAAACCAAAATGTGTGTATCAGATGGTCTGCTGTGGCGACCCCTAATGGGAGCAGCTGAAAGAACAAAAACAAAACAACTTTGAAGTGTCAGAAAACTTAAAGAAAATATTGCCACATTGTATAACTCCTTCAAGAAAAGAAAACTACAATTTTTGTTGTTGTTGTTGTTTTATTTTATTTTTTAGATTGTGGACATTGTGGCTTCTGTAGCGCAACTGCATCATCAACATCTTTTGACTGTTTATAATTGAGACATTGCCAAGACACTTTGCCCGGGGAGTAAATTATGTCAATGAGTCATAAGTATCAGGATTATATTGTACAGGGATCGTCTGCATAAAAACACAGCTGTAAAAACTGTTATGGCTCCCAAGTGGGGCAATAGAGAAGTGCTCACCATATCATTTGGAGATCGCAAGTTCGAGTGATGCTAACTGCCATCCGTAGTCAGGAGTCTAGGGAATAGTTTGGCCTACACTTAGGAGGGGAAAAGGTGGCTTTCCTAGTGACATCAGCCAGTTATGGGCATCTGTGAGCTCACATAAGGGCAGATAGCGCTATCCTATCCTCCGAGTGTTTTTTTTACATCGCCCCCTGATGCTCGGTGTGCAGCAGTTTGAAGAGATCTGGTAGTCGGCTGGTGAAACATTTCTCGAAGGAAGCATGCGATAGTCTTCGGCCTCCCTGGGAAAAGATAGGGGGGAAGGGGTATACTTCTACAAGGAAAAAGGGGAGAGAAGATGGAAAAAAAAAAGCTCAGCCAGCAGACGGGCAGTGAGCTGTCTCCTATTACGGTTTCTCGTTGGTGGAAGAGACGGTGGATAAATTATGATTAAGGAGGGAGGGGGGAGAAAGGGAGGAGTGAAGAAGAGAAAACACTGAGAGAACTATAAGGAGCAGATGATTGTGAGGAAGAGAGGAGGGGAAACAAAAGGTAGGGAGACATGTGGGGAGAACTAAAGCCTGAGTGGGGTGAAGCAGCTCATTTTGGCTGATATTAGTGTCTGAGATTGGTTTATTTGTTTTTTTCAGTGGGTTCTTTTATGTGCTGCCATTTTGCTGTTGTTTACATTTATAAAGCCTCATTAAAGCAACGGGAGACCACACACAACCACAAATACACACACATGCTTGTCTTACTATCATTGTGGGGACAAAAATTATTAATGCAGCCAATTATTTCCATTCCTATATTTTAATCTAAGACTAACCTAAACTTTTGTTTCTTTTAGGATTTGTTTAGGGTCAGACATTCCTGTACTCATTGGGGCATACATGCACTGATTTTACCATGGACACATATTACTATCATTCTGGGAACAATTTAACTCTCATAGCCTGATCTGTATCTCTGTATCTGCATAATTCTATGCAGAGAGAGAGAGAGAGAAAGAAAGAGAGGAGGTGCATTACATATTGATATAATATTGATATATTGATAGATAAATACATTAACACCTAGATCTAACCCTATTAAGTGCATCATCTATTGGCTCTTTTTAAACATTTTCATTTGTGCCAAGTGATCTTTTAACATGCACATATCTTCTTCTTTCCATCAAACACTCTTGCTCTCACTTTCCTCTCTTCCTTTTTTTCTTCCCGCCCCCTGCAAAAGGAAATGAGTTCCTGCAGGTTCATGGGAATTGTTTGTACTTTCTTGGAATGCGACCAGATGAGAAAAACACTCGATGCAAATGAGGTGTTAAATGAAATAAACGTCAGCGTGTCAGTCAGGGTGAGAAGGGCCTTGTTTTTTTTGTTTTTTTTCACAGAGCGGCCACCTTTCAGAGGACGTTTCCTGTTCAGGAGGTTAAAAAAAACTGAATGTTACTGGTGTTAATACAATTTGGAATTTGATCATAAAAACCCATAGCTTTCAATGTGGTACTCTAAACCGAAAGTCAAAAATTACTAAAGTACTATATCTCACATTTAACATGTAACATAGTAAATAATAATAATAATAATTATTATTATTATTATTATTATTATTATTATTAAGAAAAACCTAGAAGAAGTTTAAATGTTCTTATATATTTATGAGGTTTATTGTCCAGGCATATAATCGCTCCAGAACATTAGCAGACACCTAATACATGTATACTCTACACCAGACTCAAAAAATGGCACTTAAGCTCCCCCTACAACTATAGTCTAGTTTAATGTTGTTTTATTAGTGTTACCATTATACTGCAGTTCTCTAATCCTTTAATAAAGTATAAATAGGATCTGTCTGTAGGTCCGTCCTTATAAACATTTAATTAATGCAAAATATTCTGGGCATTTCTGAAATTTTCTGGCGTAGTACTAACTGACTTGGAAATCAGATTTAAAGAGAAAAAGAAAAACAATAATTAAAGAGAAATCAAGGTCATGATGAACAATTTCTTAATTTAGCTTTTTAAACCAAGCAGTAAAATGATGCAAAAATAAAATGTATTTTTATAACAAATATAAATGGACTTATGTTCAGCTCTCAGTCTCATTTAGCATGCTCTACTGCAATGGGGGCACTCAGCAGTCGCCAACTTATTTATGGTTCATCCATGTTATTCAATTATTAAAAACCTCATTTGGAGAAGGGCCTTTACAAACCACCACACGTCCCATTTCCAGGTGTCGACCACAGGATTAATGTCCCATGCTGCTCATTACAGAGAAAAAGCTGCTATTTTAGGCAAACTTATTGGTTCCGATTTGCAATTGGTCTGTGCTTTGGGACATCCAACATGGCCAAAAGTGTGAATTGTGAAAGAGCTAGCTCATTCTGTGTAGGAGAGTGGTATGTAAGTGTATGAGTGGTAAATTAAAGTAAATGATCCCCAGCATAATTACATATCCTTCCTGTTTATTTTTCAAAAATGAAAAAAAAATTTTTTTTTTAAGTGGGTCAGACGATTAAAGGAAAAATTCATTCTCAAGTGGCCCGGGAGAGGAACATGAGACGTACCTGCCAAGGAGAAACTGTGCCCACAGAACAGGGGGAAAGGGTGTAAGCCACATATGGAGTGCATTAGAGACTGGAAAGAGTGGTTGGACATCTCAGAAAGAAAAGGGAAAAAAAGCAAGCTAAGCTAACACGAGGCATTCAGGATATTCAGCATGAGTTTGGAAGCAAACCATTCATTTTTGTATTCAGTATTTAATGCAACAGCTGGCTTCCTTCCTAATTTACATTGATCCAACTACCATCTTACAGTCATTCAATTATTTTATCATCTTTTCAGGATCATGTTGACAAAAAAAACTAAATTAAAATAATAATCAACTTTTATTCCTTTTTTTCTGTGTAGAACCTTTTTTAAAATTATTATTCCTTAGCCTTAAGCTGGCTAATTAGCGTGCTAGGTAGGTAAGATGATAGTGGGTTAGCTTACTAATTATGAAGCAGATATTTATGATTCAGGTTGTTATATGTATACATAGTACAAATTTACAAGGGAGTTACTTTAGCTATAGTATGTATTTCTTGTGTTCCTGTTAAAAATGTCAAAAAATGTGCTATGCATAAAAAAAGCACTTTTTGTCTTATTGTTTGTTTGTGTTATATTACAGAAATTGTTTATCTGGACATGTTCAAGGTGTTGTTAGCATGTGAGTTAGCACCCTGGTTAGTTTTATTAGCCTGGTTAAATAATACTTTATCTAGATACCAAGCTAGTTAATTAGCACATACTTTAGATATCAAGCTAGCATGTTAACTATATACCAAGCTAGTTAGTTAGCACTTGATTTTGATATTAAGGGAGCTGTTTAGCAGACTAGTTGATGGTCGGGGGCTAGTTAGTTAGCCCTCTGATATAGTTATAATGGTAAAAAGTCCAGTGTCAATTCTAGGTTTGGGATACTGAACTGGAAAGATCTGCTGAAGAATGGGCTGAGACATGTTTATGGGAACATGGACCAGAAGGCTTGCTTAATTACATCGGCCAGAACCTAGGGGTTCATTGGGGAAGGTCTGTATCTCTCTCTCTCTCTCTCTCTCCACTACAAAGACTTTCTCAAAGATATTGTGTTTTAATGTATTCTACCATTTGGAGCAAACCTGAAGAAAGAAAAAAGGGAAAAGAGCAATGATGTGTGTATTTTTCCTGCAGGTATCGCCCTCCTACATCTCATGTCCAGGCCTGGTATGATGAAGTTAAAGATTATTCCTTCCCATATCCTCAAGAGTGTAATCCTTATTGTCCATTCAGATGTTCAGGGCCAGTGTGTACTCACTACACTCAGGTATGCTCAAATCTTTCATATTTTAAAGAAACATACTGTATATAGTCATAATTATTTGAAAACTAAGATTGATTGATCCTTTGTTCATCATCTAGTGCTTTTAGCTAAAGAAAGCAGTGTATTTGGACAATCATACCTCAGTTTTTTTTCTAGTATGTGAATACTCGTTGACTTCATTGCATTTTTTGTGGTTGTATGCAGCTTGTTTGGGCAACCAGCAGTCGAATTGGTTGTGCTATTAACGTGTGCTATGATATGAACGTGTGGGGACAAATCTGGTCGAAAGCTGTTTATTTGGTCTGCAATTACTCACCAAAGTAGGTGGATTTCCTAATTTCTAAACATATTATTTTGGGGTTTTCTTATCCTAGCTTTTTGAATTCCAGTTCTGGCCCGAATACATCTCTGAAATGATGGGAATAGACTGATCCAAATCCAACAACTACAATTCAACTGTGAAGAAACCATTTCTCTAGAATTATATCAAGTAGAACTTAGTTAGACCACTTTCTGCTTGAACATAAAATGCCATAAACTACAGTTGGTTGCATTTTTTTTTTATTTGTCACACATTACAAATGTCGTAAAAACAGATAAATAGATGGATGGATGGATGGATGGATGGATGGATGACCACAGTAACCCACCATGACAAAGACTGAAAAAGATTAATCACATGAAAACGGCAAACCCCTGCCTACTGGGACCTAGCCCAGCCCGTCTGGTCGAATTCCAACGAAAAGCGAATGCAGTACAAATTCCTGAGAAAAAGTCAATGGCCATGATAGAAAGGAACCAGAACAGCCAGTGCACCATAGGACACTGAGCATGGGGCCCAGCAGGCAATGAGGCCAAGGCTGCCGGTTTAGCCTCCAAATTACCCAAATGTCAATCCAATCAAGCCACCATGGAATGTGCTGGACAAACAAGTCACATCCCTGGAGGCCACACTTCACAACCCACAGCACCCAAAGAATCTGATGCTGACATCCAGGTGCCAGACCCCACAGCACACCGCTAGATGCCCTTCGGAGCCAAACTCCAAGGAACCAGAACCACCCCAGTGGCACAAGGGGAGCCCAAAACCTAAGTGAACTTAATGTTAATGTTTTTCAATTTATGGCTGATCTACTGTATATGTATATATAACAGATTGAAATAAATTTCCCCAAAAACCTTTCATAGAGGTACTAAAATTAAGAAGAGATTCCAGGGAAGTCTAACCACTTGAATTTTTATACTAATAAATAAAAAAAAACATTTTTAAACCAAAGTAGAACAACAAAATCTTATTGGTGGACATAAATAACTTACATGTGACTTGCAGAGGGAACTGGTGGGGAAGTGCTCCATATAAACATGGTACTCCATGCTCAGCCTGTCCACCCAGCTATGGAGGAAGATGCAAAGACAACCAGTGCTATAAAGGTACATCACAGCATTTAGTAGTTATAAAATTTTGTGGTGCAACAAAGACATTTTTCATCCTCTCACTTGGGAGATTGTGAGTTCAAATTCTGAAAATGCCACAGACATCCATGGCCAGGAGTGCAAGAGAGTGCAACCAGTCATGAAAAGGATAGAAAACCTTGTCCCCTGACAATCAGAGTGTCAATAACCAATCTGTAACAATCTTCTTGCTTTCAGCAAAGTGTTTTTATCTACCATGTGATATGTTATCAGCAAAAGTTGAGTTCCCACAGTTTTAACAACTTTAAGTTGGTAACTATTTGCAAAATGACAACTTTTGAGAAATAATAATTGTGGGGAAAAAATATTGACTCTTGAGGCACATTTGGGATTTGAACTCACAACCTTGAAGTCACATAAGCTTAGCAACTAAACATATTGTCTTCAGGCAATATCGCCACATTGTTTTGTATTTCTTGTTACAGAATACTGGAGTTTTTCTAATAAATCATGACTTACTCCACTCAGGTTGGTTTCCAGACCTGACTCCATGTGTCCTGTTTGATTTATAGATGACAATCAATACTACTACGAGGAGACGGAGCAAGACAACGTCATCGAGCCTGAAGCACCGATCACCACAAAACGTCCCGACACATACTCACACACAGACAGCATGACCGTTGTGAGCACCGAACAGATGTGTAAACATGTTTTTTTATTATTTTTTTTTTTTCAAATAGACCTAGTTTTGTTGTTCATAGAAAGAAAACGTCTCTTTTAGAAAATGCAAAAATTCCCAGCCCCTCTCTGGAAGGACCGATCTGACCCCACCTCACTGTCTGTGGCTCAACCCCTTGGGCTTTCTGCCAGTGTTTACTTGACATAACAACCTTTAATTGTTTGGATTTTAGATTTGTTATTCATAAAATCATGATCTCATTAGTACATTTGCATAACTCTGTACTGCACCTTTCCAGCTACTTTCTCATGTTGCTTTAAAATTCATATTGACACTGATCGCTAACAAACGTGGTAAAAAAAAAAATACTCAGCCAGTTTCAAAAGCTTATTTTATTAAAAATCTTTTTTTTTTTTTTTTTTACATTTTCTTGATGTTTAGCAGGTTGGGGTCTGTCGTGTCTCATATTTCTCTATGCATTGTCAAACACATATGGTATATAATATTGTGAGCCTGACTCAGGAATGCAGGTTTGGTTTTCTTTTAATAGCGAGCTCCTTGCTGAGACTGTTTGCTCGTGGGTAGTTGAAGGTTTGCGGGATTTAAACAACTTCCTGAAACCCAAGTAGATGAACTAGCAGGACCAGAAATTCCTTAGTCTGTTCTTTGAAAGCAACAGGAGAAATGTGCAAAATGCAAAATGAGGAATGTGCATTGACATGTAAAACTTTGCTGTACTGTTGTTTTTATTTTTTTCAGCACAAATTGTAACATGTGACACAAAACTTCGAGACCAGTGCAAAGGCACGACATGTAACAGGTACGAATGGTAGCAAAGACTGATTAATTACTTACCAGCCCTACTATGAGTTTTTTTTTTTTCTTTACTTTTTTTTGTAAATTCCTAAAACAGCATAGGGTGATACTGAGATGGAATTACAGTCATTCAGTACTAATTGAGTTGAAAGCATGTTCACTATAAACATATTGTGAATGTCCTAGGATGAGTACAGAATGAGCTTTATGATTACAGTAGCAGTTGAGTATACAGTACATAAATTGAGATTATCAAAAAGAGCATGTAAGATTTCAAAGTCTGTTTGGAGATATGTAACTAAATATTAATCCTTAATACCTGGTTTAAAAAAGTTTATTGGTAATGCACTTACAGTTTTGGACTACTGAATGTTGTTTTCTGTATAGGTATGAATGTCCAGCTGGATGTTTGGACAACGCTGCAAAAGTGACTGGAACTGTGTTTTATGAAATGGTAAGCATTTTTTATCACTGCTAAGAGTGGTCTGTAAGCATTTTACAATATTTAAGCAATAATCACTCTCACCCTGCGATCTCATGCCTCAAAAAGTATCACAGCCATACTGATATTTATTATAACTGCAATCTTGCTCATGCCTTTATACTGTACAAAAGTTCTATACACAAGAAATTAAGTATGTGAATTTGTAATACATGGGGATTTCAAGTCAAACCAGGACTGTTACAGTATTTACTGTGAATGAAGGGTGAAATCAAAGTCCTGGTTTGACTTGAATCTATCATATATTGTACAATGTTATAGTCAAATGTTCTGTTTATTCTGGCTATTGGAAATAGATCCTGAAGAAGTGATGTTCACTTTAGCTAGCTAACATTGATTTGTACATTTTACTTAAAAGCTTTGCTATTTATCCTCATCTGATAAGCTTTTGACAAGTATTTTAACAAAAACAAGGTTATACATTTAACTTAAAATTACATTCCTGAAAAGTTTTTTTTTTTTTTTTTAAGTATTATTAGTGTACAATTAATAAAACACTTTAGTAGATGATGTTTTGGAAAATTATGGACTCTTGGGTTTTATCAGTAACTCTGCTTCATGGTGGGCCACATTACACTTCATTGTCACTGATTATTTGCCTATAACAGCATGCTTGATTTTCAATGAGGTTTGTTTACCAGATTAGATGATTCCATTCTACAACTTATCTAGCATCATCTTTTTCAGCATTCGAGTATCTGCAGGGCTGGCCTTCATTACGGAGCGATCGATAACAATGGTGGCTGGTTGGATGTCACAAGGAAGGGTAGACAGGAGTTTTTCATCAAATCACACAAAAATGGAGTTCAGTCTCTTGGGTGAGTCAATTAAAGAACAACTAATGGTGTAAATTTGTTACTTTACTAGTATTGTAATGTAACATAATGAATGTGTGGTTTACAGAAAATATCAGAGTGCCAACGCCTTCACTGTATCCAAAGTGTCGAGTAAGTATAATTTAAAATGTTGTACCTGAGTAGACAAATGATAAACATGGTAGTGTAATCTTTTATTTTGTCTTGCAGTACAAGCTGTTACATGTGATACTACAGTGTCTTCATTGTGTCCATATGAAAGCCCTGTTAGACACTGTCCCAGGTAAGGAGCCTAGTTTTACAGGTTTTTTATTATGATTAGGCCTTGCTGGGATTCGAATCATGTCAAAACTAAAGTGTTACAATGTGCAATAAAATGTTAGACTTGAAAACCATGAATTATAAAAATCACACATAATAATAATAATAATAATAATAATAATAATAATAATAATAATAATAATAATTTATGCATTATAGAATCTACTGTCCCCAAAACTGTCTGCAAGAATACCCCCAGGTCTCCAGAGTCTTCGGGACCAAAATCTATTCAGATGTAAGTAGTAGTAGAAGTAGTAGTAGTAGTAGTAGTAGTAGTAGTAGTAGTAGTAGTAACAACAACAGCAATAATGATAATAACTTTTTGACTTTTTTTTCATTTACATGTTAGATCTTAAATCTTTATTTCAATCAGATTTTATATAAACAAGCAATTTTTCAGCACAAGTTTCCTCCAGCCCACCCTGTGTAATTAATGCTGTGCTTCATTGTGGTCTTCTTGACTTTCACCTTCCTATATTGTCACTTAAACCCCATCAGCTTGTAACTCATAAAACCTGTAAGTGGGTCCAGACATCCTCGTTTTTTGGTTGTTGTATGCTTGAGCGTGAATGGTAAAGATTTGTATTTTTGTTCAATTTCTGAAAACCAGTAAATTATATATACACCATATTCCCAGAAAAATACAGTTTTTTAGTTACACTTAATAATTTATAGTACCTTGTGACTAATGTGTGTTAAAATGAGTAACTGAATAATAAATGCATTGATTTAATGCTTGGTTTTAATGTTTAATGTGTTTTCGATGTCTAATGGGTTAACATGACTGTTTTTCTTCATCAGAAATCCAGTATCTGCAGATCAGCAGTTCACGCTGGCGTGATAAAGAACGAGCATGGTGGCTATATCGACGTGATGCCAGTGGAAAACAGGCATTACTATTACAGCTCCTATCAAAACAACATTTTGTCTGAGAGGTACAGAACAAAAGTTCAAAGCTAATCATTTATATCTATTTAATGATAAAGTGTGTGTTAATCACATGAATCTGTTCATGAGAACAGAACATAAAAATAAGTGCCAATTTGATGTGTGTAATGATTCAGGTTACTTCATAGAACTATTATGATTTTTGTGCAATCAGATTGCAAACGTAACATTAAGCTGCAAACACCACAAGCACATGAGAACATAATTTAGGTTGCTAATGTACCATGAGAGGCAGGGTACAAGCCTGTGAAATGACTGTAAATCGGATTAGAAACAAAAACCGTACCAGTCACACTCAAATATAAAACCAGAGATTATAAAAGAGTCCAGTACCATGCACTGATATCATGCACTGATGAGGTAAGAAAACAATAGTTTTCTTCTAATCACTTTCAATGGCTTTGTATTTTGATTTGTGTAAATTAATTTCAGTTCACAGAAAAAAAAGTGATATCAACCATGCTAGCTTATTTGTGTAATTATTAATGTTAAATAAAGCAAAAATGTTAATGTGAAATGTTAATTAAAAACTGACTGTTAAATGCTTAATGTTCAAGGCATTAAACACATGCAGAGAATTGGCATGTCCAAAGTCCCCACAGTGTGTGAATGAGTGTGTGTGCTTGTGTGCCCTGCGATGGATTGGCACCCCATCTATGGTGTACCCTACCACGTGCTTTGAGTCCTGTGGGATAAGCTCCAGGCTTTTAGAGTACAGGATAAGCAGTATAGAGAATAAGTGAGTGTGTTCAAGGCATGTGCTGATAATTGGTTTGATGATATAGTCCAATATTTAGCATGCATGCCCAATATAATTAATAACTGTTAGGAATGTATCATTTAATTAATCCTAAGGCTTTAAGTGAATCAATAAGGATAAATTAATAAACAAACAGCTTAAAATTAATCCATGTGTACTGGTTTTGCACACTGAGACAGGAAGTCTGCATCTATGCTGTTTACTTAAATGACATAAATTAATAAAAACCCAGCATTGAATGTCATAGAACAAATTGAATGTTTAAATGTCAAAGTACAGTATGAATATAAGTATGAATGTCTTATACACTGGCATATTTTATTGTGCATTGCTATTGTAATGTTGCATGCACTATAAAAAAGACATTTAAGCAATTGAAAATACATTGAATAAAGTCAAATCTATCTAGTTTTAAGCTTATTTAAATGCTTTTAAAACAAATCAAACTTAACATGTCTTATTCTAGCAACAATTATTTTGATCATTTTTAAGATTCCATATTTCACTATTTTTTTAACGTGTTACAGCAGTTCTCAGAGCTCATCAAAAGTGTTTTAATGTAACCCCTCAGATTTTTTCACACTTTAAACACCCAGTAATGCATTTGTCTTAAAAATATACTGTTTCAGTTTCTATATAAAGGAGCTACTGCCAGGCCACACCCTAAGAGTGAACAGCAGAGCTAAGCAACAAACTGGGTTTGGGTATCTTCTTATATGAGGTCACATTAGGGGGGAAAATCTAATTCACTTGTTTAGTTTCCGGCCAATACAAATATGGCTAATAAATGTTTTTTTCTTACTTTTTTAGACCTAGTCCAAAATGACTAAAAGGGGATTTTTGCATAATTTTTAAGCAGTTATTTTTTAACTAAGCAAATGTATCTCTTAAAACAAGAATGTCTCAAAAAATTAAATAATCTTTCATTTTGATTTATTGTAATCTTATAATAAAAATACAAGAGAGATTTGATGATATTCAAGATATTTTTACTTGGTAAAATGACCGCTTTTTGCAGTTTGGGAGAGATCTAAATAGTAACATTGAGTCAAATGAGCTGCATGCCTGAATTTCAATGTGTTGGCGCCGAATCATTTGACAAAGGCAAATCAAAAGAGCAACCCTATCAAAATATTTATAAACGCTCGATTTTCCCGGATCTGCATTTAAATGTGAAGGAAAGGATGCTAAAATTTGGGTGTATTTGCATTAGCATAGTCAAAGCCCGAGAAACATAAAAGACAGGCAGCCTTATTAGCCATGTACTTTAACTGAGTGAAAGAGAGCAGTAAGTATATCTTAAATGCCAACATGATCGATAGAGAAACATACAATACTCAATTCGCACTGCAAGATACCCCTGTTCTCACTTTTTTAAAATACTTTTCTTGCCATCTTTCAGTATGTTTGAAATGTTGCCGATGAATTGTTCTCTAATCCATTATGCTCTGTCTCTTGCAGCATGCAGAACCCTCCAGGAGGAAAAGCTTTCCGAGTGTTTGCAGTCATTTGAGTGCATCCTGAACTAGAATTACTTTTTTTTTTTTGGTCTAGTGGTTGTTTACACTAGTGATTACAGAGCTAAATACAGTTAGAAAGTATAGAACAATGAAGAGATATGTACATATTTGTTATGTTTTCTTGAACTTGTTTCACAGATGTTACATAACGTATTGTTTTTGTGATGTTCTCATCCTGACTTTAAGGCATTTATTTAGAGGAAAATACAGGGAATATCCAAAAGGTCCAAGAGGCTGAGTACATTATTAGAACAGTTTTATCATATGATCATTTTATGCCAGATCATTTTGTTTTTGTTGGCTGAAGATACATATATAAACTACATATAATAATAATAATAATAATAATAATAATAATAATAATAATAATACTGTATATTTATAGCTGTACTCGAACTTATTCAACCTCCATTGAAAATTAGTTTTTTTGGGCAAAATTACAGACTTGCAGCTGTTTGTAATAAATCAGTGAAACAAGAGCAATTTAAATAGCTTAACACAACTAATATAACGTGCGTTTTCTCCAAAGTAAACACAAAATGCTACTTTGAATGACTACTACAGTATCATTATTCAACACCTTGATAAGAAACATCTTCAGTACTTAGTAGTGCTCCGATTAGCTATTATGACTTGCTGCAAACGCCATCATTAAATTTTGAACTTGCAAAATAGGCTTCCTACTGTATTTCTATCCTTGTCCTTGTTTGTGCAAGTCAATAATCTTTTCTCTAAAGTTTATAGACTACTCTGTTGGCTGACATGCAGTCAAACATCTCGATCAATAAATCTTTAGAACAGCCAGGTATTTAATGTGTTCTAAATCAAATACACCTGAGGCATCTAATTAGTTGCATATGGTGTGCTTGGGACACTTTGATTTACAAATTTGTGCTCTAATGAAGGATTTTATTCAGGGGGTTAAATAATTCTGAAAGTGCAGTAATCATTGGGTTTAATTTAAAGAAATCATTTGTTATATTAATTGTGTTGAGTTATTTAAATTGCTCAACACAAATTTAAATTGTTTCACTAAATTAAAAACAGCTGCAAGTTATTAATCTTGGCCAAAAAAAAAATCAATATTGGGTTGAATAATTTTGAGTGCGACTATATTGCACTCAAAACTATATGTGTATAGTTAATCATTAAGTAATGCACTCAGACTTTTGGACCCCACTTTATATAACCATAACTTACCTATACCAGTATGTGGCTTTGTGGAAGACAGTACTGACTCGCATTGAGAAAATGAGACATGAAAAGGAAATCCACCTGTAGTCGAGCAATATGTTTGACATGTTGGGGTGTAAATACAGTTGGATATGCAGGTAGCTAAGATGATTCTTTTTATTTTGAAAGGCTGTAAGAGAACATATAAGAGAAGAAAAGCTATAAGAGAATTTTTTCTCAAACACTTTAAGCCTAAAATACACTAAAAGACAGAAAATACTATTTTATATTATTTACAATATGATACAGCATCACTTTAAGATACAGGCTAACAATGTATATTTGCAGGATAATGTGCGCATATCAAGTCAAATACTGAAACAAACAAGCAATAATAACATAACAGTCCTCTATTGTTGCACACTTTGGCTTAATTTAGCAGTTTTTCATTACTTAGCTGCCATTCTATAAAATAGCTCTTTGAAACTGCAATACTATACTACAGATTCTAATATACTAACAAAATGATAAAGAAGCTAGCTACAAAAGTATTTTCTTTTCTATTTAAGTAAAAGTATAGATGGTTACTATAGTGAATCGACCTGAGTGAAAGGAAAAACTATCTACAGTTAAATATAATATTTTTTTGGACGGGAAAATAAATAATAACTAAACCAAATTACCAATCATAAATTGAATAATATTCAATTAAATAGCATTCCTGCCCATTTGGAACGAATGTTCAGTGGCATTAACAACAACAACAGCAACAACAACATTGAAAACAATTACATATTCTATATTTACCAAATTTGAATCTACTTTTTTACTTTAGATTTAGATTTGATGGCAAATTACTGTTGCCTACTGACTGACAGTCATGTGCAGTTTCATTTTATATTGTTAAATTTTATTTTTAAAAGCATACAATTACTACAAACTACAATTACTCAAGTAATTTCACCCTGTTCAGTTGACTGAGGAGCAGTGCTGCTTAAACAATATAAAGAAAGTGGGAAACCTATAGTAGGAGTGAAAAGTTTGCATCATTTATGCATTTGTTTACTCTTTTTTACTACATAGTCTTGTAGAATTAGCTTTGCCTAGAAATGGCACTATACTGTTTTGCTCAAAACACCAGAGGAAAGTAACAGAACAGAATGTATTAACAAAATTGACTGGAGTAGGCATCACACAAGATAATTATACATTTCTTGTGAATATCTAGCAGACTGTTTTTGTCATACTAGATGACCACCTGACCAGAAGGGCACTTACGTCTGTAATTAATTCCAAGCTCTGTGTATAAACCTCCACAATTTTCATGTTAACACCTCACTACATAATGCTTTCATACAACGTTTAGCTCTGAATATTAATTAACAATATCAAATAATATCTGCTTAAACAGTTTAATATGCAATTTAATTTGCGGTCATTTAAGAAGAAGCAGCCTTTATTTGTCAGATATACATTATAGTACAGTGAAATAGTTTTTTTTTGTATACCCCAGGTTACCTGGGGTCTGAGCACAGGGGCGGCTATGATACCGCACCCCTGGAGTACACAGGTTTAAGGGCCTTGCTCAAGGGCCCAACAGTGGAAACTTTGTGGAGCTAGGGTTTGATCAGGATCAAGAACCTTACACCACTGAGCTACCACTGTCCCCTGATCTCCTGCTTTTGTAAAAGTCTCAGTTGTAGCTACCAGAAGAGTTTATTCTTATTTTGATCACAGGGGGATTAATCCTTAGAGCGATTTTATTTTAGATTGTACTACGGAGGGTGTCAGCTGTGTCATCCTCCGATTATGGCACATGTTTAGGAAGTAGGTTCTTAGAAAAAACATAGTTACTTTTTTTTTTTAATCAATAGAGCTGCTAAGTAATTTTTATCTTTATACCTGAGGTATTGCAATTTGTAATAATGATTATATCCCTGCAGAGCAGGAAACTATATTTCAAAAATGTTCATAACAAAAGTTGATTATTTTACTTTAAAGCCATTAAAACGTATGTAAATATTCTCTGATCTTTTTTTTTTTTTTTGGTTGTTTTTTGTTTTGTTTTTTTAATTGCGCACAAGCTAGAATTAAAGTTTAACTTTATACGTAGGTAACAAAAAAAATACTGTTTGGTATTTGGTATTTAGGCTTGGTGCTATTTATGTACACACTATGTTCTTCTGTAACATTGTTTTCAGAACAAGATTTTATTAATCCCATGTATGCATTGTGTATTGGTGCTTTTTTAAACTTCAAATGCAAACATTTCAAACGCACAAATCTTTTTTTACTAACTGAACTTGATTACATCAGAATATTTCCATAATGATTATTCTGTTTCCCTTATCATAAGTTGCTCTTCCAAGTGCTTCTGCAGTAATGTTTAGTAATGACATCCTTAATCACTTTATGACTTTTTTTTGTTCATCTCATTACTGCTGGTGCTGCAATAATGCTTATTCCTGCAATGAATTTTCAAACAAAATGGAGTGTTAATTTACCACATGAGTAGCTACTGGAGCAGCAATTAGACCAATGCTTCAATTACAGCACATATCAGTTCATACAGCATATCACATCAGATCATATCATATCACACAGCAGTTCAAAAAGATGTGTGAAATCATTATATATCAATTTATAAATTATTTATCTTATAAAATCAATTTATAAGAACAGCCATTGGGATTTATATATAAATACATTTGATAAGAATTACTGCAGTCCTAAAAGAAAAGAAAATTTGTATAGATACCATGCACAGAGCCAACAGAATGATTTTAGACCTTTTCAAGTTTTACACATTTTATTATGTTTCACATGCTTCCTAAAAAGGATTCAAATCTCCCCACATCATTCTACACAAAATACTCTACAATGTTTTCAGTGTTATGTTAATTAAAAGAATGCCTGCTGGGTTTTTGGTTTGCCAGAAAACACTTGAAGGACACTTAGACTATGATAAACAAAATTCTAAATAAAACAAAATAAAATAAATGCTTTTTTATGTGGGGATGTTTTTCCGTGAAGCGATTGGTAGACATGTTAGTCTTTGCACATGACATCACAGTGCCTGTCTGGCCACTTTTTGATGGTAACGGATCGGTAATTACCAGATGACAATGCCAAAACCCACATTCGAAACAAGGCATGGAAGCACTTTTAGCAAGAAGACAGATCTGATAATGTTATGCCATCTTAAACAACATTTTGTCTGCTTGGTAATTCCTTCTAAGTCATTTTCGAATGGCCTCTGAACAGTCTGTGTGGTGTTTCCTGGCTAACACAAACTATGCTAACTAGCTTCTGACACAAAGCTGAATTCCAAATCCCCCTTTAACCCCAGATCAAGGACGCTACTTGCTTTATGTAACAAGCAATTCAACACCCTACATCGCACACTAGCTTTTCATTGTACAGTTTAGTATTAGTTAACCTTACTTGCACAATATTTTATGAAGTGTAAAGCACAGCATAATTTAAAGCATCATCTCATTTACAACAGCACTGAGGGGCTACACTAGCGCTAGTAAACGCCACCAAGTCCAGGTGCATCATGTTTGTAAAACTCTCTGAGGTAATCACTTTATGATAACAAATTAAACTTTTGCAAATTAACATTCTTATTACCTTCTTCATCTATATTTAAATACATGTTAAATATTTTGTTCCAGTCCACAACAACACACTACATATCAAAATAATCAGCATATCAGAAATTATTAATTGCTAGGCTACTCATTTATCTGCGTGACAAAGCATCAGGTTAGCTGACAGGCAACCAGATAATCATCAGGTAATATTTCTGTTTTTTTTTTTTTTTTTTTGGCTTGAGATACACCTGAAACATAGTTATCAACAAAAATACATAGCTTAAGCTTAACGTCGGTTAACAGTGCTTCTGCCATTCGCTGTTGTGAATGATGTCATGATAGTCACATGTTCGACAAATGGGAAAATA